>JACXGI010014165.1:0-19529 GCA_016801175.1 Esox masquinongy | reverse complement strand
ACACACACACACACACACACACACACACACACACACACACACACACACACACACACACACACGAGCACTTGACAACTGACCGGGCTAACAAAATGGCAGGTTTTTCCATCTTTACCATGTGTTCTGCTCTGGAAGCAATTGTAGCATTAACTCTCATGCCCACAATTATTCAACATTTCTTTACAAATCTTATAATGGAAAGAGGGAGTGTTATTGCTGAGATGTCAGTGATATCAATATTGTCGGCTAAAAGTTTAAAAATATAAACTTACCAGACCATGTGTGGTATTATTGCCTTCAACACAACCAGGAACTGGAAAAAAGATCCTCAGTGATATAGATAGCCATGCAATTTCCAGATTTATTCATTATGAAAAATTCTGGCGATATTGAAATTGAGGTCACAATTTGAAATTGAGGAAGCAGTTTAAGTGTATGCATTATTTGATATATTATATTTTACATATGTTTACATTGTGATATATTATATTTTTATTCGATAATTATATTCATTTATTTATTAAAATCGTAACCGTTTTTTGGCCTGTGTGATATTGTGATCTCTTGTGGACGACAAGCTGATTTCCTGGTATAAAGCAAACATGTAATAAAACATAAGGAAACGTGAAAACAATAAGTTACACACAGTTCCATTAAATGTAACTTTTTATACATATTCATGGTTACAAATGTATTCAGAGATTATTGACATCAAAAGGTACCAAGTCAACTACTGTAGTTAGCAAAATTGCCAGTGAGTTATGACTGATTAGCTTGACTTCGCGTTAGCTTCCTATGCATCTCGTAACGAACCATAATACAGCCTCTTGACATTGTTTAAACCTACTAACACGTGTTTGTAGAAGTTATTTTGTTGACACAAGAGAAACCGCTAACGAGGTCAGCTAACTAGCTAGCAGACTAGCTTACTAACTAACACCAGAGAGAAAACTAAGATTAGGGTAGACGTGTGTTAGCTAGCTAGCTAGCAATCCTGCAACTAACCTTTGCCGGTTGAATAAAATACGTCTCTATAACATTTCCACAAGGCCACTATGATACATGTCATCATAATAAAAAAAACAAGCACCCAACGTACCTACCAAAGACAAAAATGATTGTATACTCACACTCCACACACAGACGTATATGATGTTAGATGTTCTCAACAGCAGCAGCTTCTAAATATATAGTTGTGGGTGTTGTAGTTCCGTTTTACACATTTGTAGACATTCAGCCTATGGCCAGTAGAAGGGCATAGAACGGACTACAAGATCCATAATACATTATAAAACCAAGCCAGTGATTGTCGGATGTATGGAAGTCAATTAACGTCAACAAAAATCGGAATGTTTTTTTTCTGTTGAAAATAGTGTCTCATAACTATGACATACTAACTTATCTCCAATTTCTGACTTATATTTTCATTATATGTATGACCTCTGTCTCATACTGCACTGTGTCAAACTGTAACGGTCACACTGCCTGTCGTCCTTAGCTAACCAACATGGCATTTAGTTCTAAACGTCATATGTAAACCTCTTCAAGATACTACTTCAAGATTCCTTGCATTCCACTGATTTCAATAGAAATCGTTTTTTTAAAATGGAATAAACATCTGTTATGTCTGCCTGTACAGTGCTGGAAGCAAACAAGTATCACTTCACAGCTACAAACAAGCTGTGGCAATGTGAGGATTCACTTTTAGATTTAGTTCCAGAGATGTCTCAATTAATAATTTTTTTAAAGGCACACAGTTTACAATGTATAATAACATTTATTGACAATATTTACAGTTTTCAAAAAGTTTTCAAAGGTATTCACCCCACTGGACTTATGGACCACTTATGGAATTAGACATTTTTGTCACTGATCAACACAAAAACAGTCCATTATGTTAAAGTAAACAATAATAACTACGAATTGTTCTAAAAAAATTACAAATGCAACAAATAATAATGAATCACATAACTATTCACCCTCTTTACTATGACATTCCTGAGTTTGAGATAAGTTGTGGTGCAACTAATGTCTTTAGATGTCACGTAGAATGGAGTCCAGCTGTGTGCAATGTTGATGTTTCACATGACTTTAGGTTACTTAGACATGTTAAATCCATTTTGAGAGGAATCCATTGAGAGGAATAAAACAAGCACACCCATATACTCCCAAAAACATAACATACAATTTAAAAATACTGATATTTAAATTAGATTAGATTCAACTTTATTTTCATTGAACTGTATAAGTACAGTACAACGAAATGAAGTTTGTGTCTAACCAGAAGTGCAAATAGAGGAGTACAGAAAAATGTACAAGTACAAGAATATGTATGTACAAGTGGAATGAGTATTGCCATTAATGCAAATGCATTACATATGGCAATTCTATGTGCAGTGGAACATTCATAAATTTACCGAAAATGTACAGGTATTAAGTATAATGTATGTACAAGTGAGGTTAATAGTTGTGGCAATTCTAAATGGCATTCTGAATTTGCAATCAAGGCAAATTGAAGGAGTAAGGTAGCATGTGCAACTGAAATGCAGGGATAGTAGCAATGAGGTTCCCGAGGTAGACATGTGTAACAACTGAAAATGCAAGTACAGTGGCAGTTCTAAATGTGCAATATGCAATGAGGGCAGGGTTAAGGTGCAAGTTTAAAGTTCAAGTCGGCATGTGCAAATTAAATACAGGAATAGCAGCAATGACGTGAACTGAAAAATCTTATCAGACTAGCCCAGTAGTGCAGAGGGTGGGCATAATTAGTGATGGGAAGTCACAGAGTTCAGATGGAAATAAACTGTCCCTGAGCCTGCTGGTGAGAGAAGAGAGAGTCCTGTACCGCCTGCCTGATAGGAGGAGGGCAAACAGATTGTGGCATGGGTGTGAAGGGTCTTCAAATGGCTGGGAGCTGGGTACCCGTGATGTGCTGGGCAGTTTTCACCACCCCTTGCAGGGCCTTCCTGTCGGCTACAGAACAACCACACTGTGGCGCAGTTGGTCAGAATGCACTCGAATTGTGCAGAGGTAGAAGTTCACAAGGATCTTGGAAGACAGGCGGGCCTTCTTCAGCCTCCTCAAGAAGTACAGGCGCTGCTGTGAATTTTTGACCAGGGCTGAGGTGTTGAGAGACCAGGAAAGGTCCTCGAAGATGTCTGCCATTCAAAGGCAAAGCGCAGTAACTACACATTTGGTCAAAATTGAGTTAAGACTCAAAATGGGCTTTGTGACATCTGTTCTGTCTTGTGACAAAGTCTCCTGGTTTAATTTTGTCGCGTTTCAGAGAAACGAGAGTGTCAAAATTACAGTAACTACAAAATCCAAGCTAACACCAAGGCAAACCGCATCAAGTGATGTGTTACTGCATTCTGGCTTTGTTTTCCCGGCTTTGACACCGCAGATACTGCGGTCTGCCTTAGTAGCCTTATCCCGAGGGGGATTCTAATTCTGTTTGTCCCGGGCCATAACACTCCCTCACACAGAACCATCAAGCCAGCTGGATAGCCTACCATAAACACCATGGCACAATCCCGTGGCAAAATGATGGTTGAACTCACGTTAAAAAGCAAATATCCAGAGAAAGTTGAGGAAGATGGCAAAATATGAACACCTAGAATCAGATAACGATAGCTAAATAAGTTACTGGCTAGCCTGCTGCTAGCAAATTAGACAGACAGAGCCTACCACTGTAATGAGCCGGTGGTGCAAAGCATAAGAAATCAGGCCAGTTATAATTAACTAGCTATTTATTAAAATAAAAACAGAAACAAAAGCACTGACATAAACAAAAGGGCTGAATGTTTCAGAAAAAAACGATAACCTAAAGCTAACCTAACGTACATCAGGACTAAATTGGGCTACGCAACAAAAGATAACGCTCACTGAAACACACGTTACAGGAATAACACAAAGCGAACATAAAAAATAACTTTCTTCCTAAGAAGGCATTACGTGAATGCATTACAAGTAATCTACCCACAACTTGTTTGACTGGCTGGTATAAAAACTTTAAAGGCATTTTTCTCAGTTTCAGTGTTTGCGTAGTTACTGCACATTGCCTTTGTAGGGCAGATGTGGACGCCCATGAATTTGAAGCTGAACACAGGCTCCACCTCAGTGCCATTGCTGAGAACTGGGGCCTGACTGCAGCCTTTAGACGTCCTGTAATCCACAATGAGCTCCTTGATTTTCTTTGCATTGAGAGCCAGGTTGTTATCAGCGCACCATGCCGTCAGGCACTTGACCTCCTCCCTGTAGGCTGTCTCGTCATTGTCACTGAAAAGGCCTACCACCGTGGTGTCGTCTGCGAAGTTGACGATGATGTCGGAGCTGTGTACAGGAACGCAGTCATGTGTGAAGAGGGAGTACAGGAGGGGGCTCAGCATGCAGCCTTGTGGAACACCAGTGTTCAATATCAGGGTGGAGGAGGTGAAGTTATCTAACCTGACAGACTGGGGTCTGTTGGTTAGGAAGTCCAAAATCCAGTTACAGAGAGAAGAGCTGATCCCTAGGTCATGGAGGTTGTTGACCAGCCTAGAGGGGATGACCTTGTTGAATGCTGAGCTATAGTCTATGAAAAGCATTCTAACATAGGTGTTGGTTTTGTCCAGGTGGGTCAGGGCAGAGTGTAGAGCTGTGGAGATAGCGTTCTCTGTAGACCTGTTTGACCAGTAGGCAGCACGTTTTCTGAGCACATGCCTGGGGACTCCATCAGGACCAGCGGCCTTGTGTGCATTCACCCTGCACAGTGCAGACAGCATATCTGCGGTGGATAGGCTGGGGAGGGGTGGGGGGCATCCGGGGTGAGTTCAGCTTTGATGGCTGGCTCTTTGTTGTCCCTGTCAAAGTGTGCGTAGGAACTGTTTAACTCGTCGGTGATGGAGACGTCGCTGCCTGTGGGGATGGGGTTATTTGGCCGGTAGTCTGTTATGGCTTGGATGCCCTGCCACATGTGTTGAGGATCAGAGTTGTTGTTGAGGTGCTCCTCGATCCGCAGTTTGTGGTCATTTTTAGCCAACTTGATACCCCTTTTCAGCTAACTTGATACCCCTTTTCAGATTGGCCCTGGATGAGTTGTAGGCCTCCGTGTCACTGGATCTGAACGCAGCGTCGCATGCCATTGGAACACAGGACAGATGGTTGCTGATAATGGACCTCTGTACTCCTCAGTAGATGTTCAATTGAAAATCAGTCATTTACAGCTACAATAGTAATTCCCAACATTAACAATGTCTACATTGCATTTCAATTTTATTTTATTTTAAGGTATAAAGTATTTATTTTCTTTCAAAAACAAGGACATTTCTTAGTGACCCCAAACCTTTGAACGGTAGGATAGCTTATGTCTTTGGAGCAATATCTGTGTAAATATACCCCATCAAATGTGTAGATTCACACTCAGCAAAATACACTTCCTAATGTAGCATAATACAGCAATGTTAATTTAAGAATTATTATTTTTTATTTCAATATGAAAAAAATGTAATGCAAAGATATTGCATGTCTGTGAAGCAACATATTCTTTTCAAATACCCTGGGTCAATATTTAATATGAACATATAGCTACCAAGACTACCACTGTAATAGGCACACCAGTGAGGACTTTGTAGAATGAATCTATAAATGTTAATGCTACATAGGAGGGATTACTAGACTCCTAAAGCAAATGAATGTTCCAGAGGCAACCATTCTTTCTAGGCAATATTCTTTTAAAGGTTTGGTTTCTAATTTTGATCCCTTGCAACTCTTCCAATACTGAAAGTATTTCTTTATTTGTTTAAGCATAGTATTCAGTAACGTAATCATTATCATTATTCACAACCCCTTATACTGTACCCTCAACACGCACCATCTAGCCCAACTATAAGCACTAGTTATGTGGTATTAAGCCCAAATTAAGATAATGAGTCATAATTTTGAATAAGTATGCCATAATTTGATTTCTAAGTTGTCTAAAAGAATACCAGCCAGGGTCTGAGTAGTCTAGCCTTACCCCAAGCAACATCTCTATTGCGTATAACCTACAGATTGTTCCTACAGATTGTAAACCAAGGACAGGATGTACCTCTAACTCTACATCATTTTAAGGTAGCAAGCACGCTTATCTACTGCCTTATTGAACACATTTGAGAAGTGCGTTAGGGCCTGATCAGGTTTGGGATGGATGGGATGTAGAATATGTCACTAATATAATGATGATTTCGATGTTTACAATTCCTTTTAATAAAAAAAACAGGGCTTGGATCTATGAATGCAATTGTGGTGACAGAACTCAAATTCAAATTCCCAAAGTCATGTAAATATTACATAATATTTATTTATTGATTGGGTATGCAATGGATTATTCCTGCCAATTTGAAAAAGAAATGGCAAACTGTGTTTATTAATCCATTTTTGTCCAGTACAACACTGACACATTGAAAGATTAAATGTAAATGTTACGTTAATAATGTTACGTTGAACATTATTTCTTGTGTTTGCCATTTCATTTCCTTGTTGTGATACATGTAGCATAAATTATTTCAAAACGAAAATAAAATCGAAATTGACAGTTTCCATGATGTATGTGGTTTCAGACGTCCATAATGTGAACAAAATAAAGGAAAACAGATTTGCTATTGCTTTGATGAGACCTGTAAATCAAATAAGTGCTAAAAGTTTGTAGTAGTTGAATATGAAGACAAACTACTGGTTAACAATTTTACTGTACTGACTAAAGTAGACACCTTCACACAAAACACAGTGTGGAAACCTCTGGTGATTTGAATGGTGCATTGAAACATTTAACTGTATAACTACCTTGCATGTTTATTTCTCACTCAACTACCGCAAACAGCCTATGACTCATCAGTGAAGTGACTACAGGGTCACTATAATCAACAAAGGTGGCTGTTAATTATAAAATATGTGAACTATCTGAAAATGTCATCATGCTAACGTTAAACTGTCTACATGAACAATAGAACAGAATTTCTTTCTTGGCCCAGCTTTCACTGTGTGTGTGTGTGTGTGTGTGTGTGTGTGTGTGTGTGTGTGTGTGTGTGTGTGTGTGTCAGACTTTCTGTCTGTTTGTGTGTCTGCCTGTGTGCACTTGCGTAAGAGAACGGTGGAGAATTGTAACATAGCCATCATGCTTTTTCAACCACCTACACAGTTAATCCTGTATCTGAGGGCTACAGTTAAATTACAATGATGGGATTAGATTAAGCTTGCCCTTGTGGGTGGATATTGCACCGGGAGGAAAGTGATTCCCTTGGTTTTGGAATTGGGCTGCTTCCTGGGTGTGAGCCAGGTGCTCCTTTCAAAGCAAACTGAGTAGTTAGCTAAATATATATATATATATATATATATATATATACAGCCCCTGAAAATATTAAGAGACCACTGCACCTTTTTCTTTCCTTTCCAAAAAAGTTGAAAAGGAAAGTTTTGAGTGCAATTCCTAAACATTTCATATATTTATTTATTTTATTTTTGTTCAACCCCTTGAAATAAAGCTGAAAGCCTGCACTTCAACTGCATTTCGGTTGTTTCATTTCAAATCCATTGTGGTGATGTACAGAGCCAAAACTATGAAAATTGTGTCAGTGTCCAAATATGTCCTGGCCTAACTGTATATACAGGCTGTACAGTGGGGCAAAAAAGTATTTAGTCAGCCACCAATTGTGCAAGTTCTCCCACTTAAAAAGATGAGAGAGGCCTGTAATTTTCATCATAGGTACACTTCAACTATGAGAGACAAAATGAGAAAAAAAATCCAGAAAATCACATTGTAGGATTTTTAATGAATTTATTGGTAAATTATGGTGGAAAATAAGTATTTGTTCAATAACAAAAGTTCACCTCAATACTTTGTTATATACCCTTTGTTGGCAATGACAGAGGTCAAACGTTTTCTTTAAGTCTTCACAAGATTTTCACACACTGTTGCTGGTATTTTGGCCCATTCCTCCATGCAGATCTCCTCTAGAGCAGTGATGTTTTGGGGCTGTCGCTGGGCAACACGGACTTTCAACTCCCTCCAAAGATTTTCTATGGGGTTGAGATCTGGTGACTGGCTAGGCCACTACAGTGTTTGGGATCATTGTCATGCTGAAAGACCCAGCCACGTTTCATCTTCAATGCCCTTGCTGATGAAAGGAGGTTTTCACTCAAAATCTCATGATACATGGCCCCATTCATTCTTTCCTTTACACGGATCAGTCGTCCTGGTCCCTTTGCAGAAAAAACCCCAAAGCATGATGTTTCCACCCCCATGCTTCACAGTAGGTATGGTGTTCTTTGGATGCAACTCAGCATTCTTTCTCCTCCAAACACGACGAGTTAAGTTTTTACCAAAAAGTTCTATTTCTGTTTCTTCTGACCATATGACATTCTCCCAATCCTCTTCTGGATCATCCAAATGCTCTCTAGCAAACCTCAGACGGGCCTGGACATGTACTGGCTTAAGCAGGGGGACACGTCTGGCACTGCAGGGTTTGAGTCCCTGGCGGCGTAGTGTGTTACTGATGGTAGCCTTTGTTACTTTGGTCCCAGCTCTCTGCAGGTCATTCACTAGGTCCCCCCGTGTGGTTCTGGGATTTTTGCTCACCGTTCTTGTGATCATTTTGACCCCACAGGGTGAGATCTTGCGTGGAGCCCCGGATCGAGGGAGATTATCAATGGTCTTGTATGTCTTCCATTTTCTTATAATTGCTCCCACAGTTGATTTCTTCACACCAAGCTGCTTACCTATTACAGATTCAGTCTTCCCAGCCTGGTGCAGGTCTACAATTTTGTTTCCTTTGACAGTTCTTTGGTCTTGGCCATAGTGGAGTTTGGAGTGTGACTGTTTGAGGTTGTGGACAGGTGTCTTTTATACTGATAACAAGTTCAAACAGGTGCCATTAATACAGGTAACGAGTGGAAGACAGAGCAGCCTCTTAAAGAAGTTGTTACAGGTCTGTGAGAGCAAGAAATCTTGCTTGTTTGTAGGTGACCAAATACTTATTTTACCGAGGAATTTACCAATAAATTCATAAAAAATCCTACAATGTGATTCTCTGGATTTTTTTTTCTCATTTTGTCTCTCATATTTAAGTGTACCTATGATGAAAATTACAGGCCTCTCTCATCTTTTTAAGTGGGAGAACTTGCACAATTGGTAGCTGACTAAATACTTTTTTGCCCCACTGTACATTGGCTATGTATGGCCTTAATGGGCCATATATAGCCCATTAAGGCCATATATAGCCTATGTATAGGCATTAATGGTTAAAGGCATTAATGGCATTAGGCAGTAAAGGCATTAATATAGCCTATGTATAGGCATTAATGGTTAAAGGCATTAATGTCATTAGGCATTAAAGGGATGAATATAGCCTATGTATAGGCATTAATGGTTAAAGGCATTAATGTCATTAGGCATTAAATGGATTAATATAGCCTATGTATAGGCATTAATGGTTAAAGGCGTGAATGGCATTTGGCATTAAAGGCATTAAATGCATAAAGGCATTAAAGGCATTAATGGTTCGCTATTGGAAAAAAATCAACTATTTGATATACGTGATTAATAACGACCGTATGGAGTGAAGGCTTTTGGATAACTGATGATGTCCAGATATTTATAATCAGGGCCGGCCCTAGGCATAAGGGACATAGGGAGTCGCTTAGGGACCCCAACCTCTAGGGGAAACCAGTCCGCTAGTGAGCCCCAGACCAATAGGGAAGAGGGCGCCCCAAAATCAAATTTTGCTTAGGGCCCCCAAAAGGCTAGGGCCTACACTGTTTATAATGTCCTAGGACAATCATTTTGAGGTTAGCTACCTACCTAGCTAACATCATTGAACCTGCTTTAGAGTTGACAGATGGGGCCTACCTTGAGAACAAACAATGTTAAGATCTAATAGCCATAGCCCGATATCTTTACATCTGAAAAGTATTGTCCATTTAAATGCTGACATTATCAATATATTCAACAAAAATCAAATAGTTTTGTTACCAGTGACATCTGCTCTATCAACAATGGCTGTTTGCATGCTCAAAAACAAAAAGGAAACGACCAATTCAGTGTAACATTGGCGCCCCCAAAAATAAAAACGAAATGACCAAACGGAAGGAGTTTAGCGAGATGTGGGTCTGCAGGCCTGCAGCTGCCCACCACTCGAATAATGGCTTGTCATGAAAAAATACTCAATGGGCCTTCAGGAACAATTCAGGGTAAGTGTTAATTCAGCCAAATATGAATCTAGCTTGAACTATCACTTTTAATAAAAAGGCAGAGTAATAGTTATGCTGACAACAACCTGGCCCTCAATGCAAAGAAGACCAAGGAGCTCATTGTGGATTACAGCAAGTCTAAAGGCTGCAGTCATGACCCAGTTCTCATCGATGGCACAGAGGTGGAGCATGTCTCCAGCTTCAAATTCATGGGTGTCCACATCTCCGAGGACCTCCCCTGAACCCTCAACATCTCAACCTTGGTCAAAAAGGTGCAGCAGCGCCTGTAATTTTTAGAGGAGGCTGAAGAAGGCCCATCTGTCTTCCCAGATCCTTGTGAACTTCTACCGCTGCACAATCAAAAGCATTCTGATGAACTGTGCCATAGTGGGGTTTGGCGTTAATAGTGGGGTAAGTGTTAATTCAGCCAAATATGAATCTAGCTTGAACTATCACTTTTAATAAAAAGGCACAATAATAGTTAATTCACTCTAAAACGGAAACGAATTAATAGTGGATGTCTGAACCAAAAAAATATAATCTTGTAGTTATCTGTAAATAGTTTGTTTATCATTGAATTTTCAAATTATCTGTCAATGAACAAACATACTTGACTGCAAAAATATAAATAATTTTCTCACCAGAAAACATGGGGTTGAAGTTGCATTTCCTCGCCTCAACTCTCGGGTTTACACGAGGGCAGTCAAACTGATACAATTACTCATACTATTATGACGAAATTGGCACACCCATAAGAGATAAAGGCCTTCTCAGAAAAGAGTTGTTTGCCTGACAAGAATAAATCTACAATCAACAGTTCAGAGGAGAGAAGCTGAATCAGACTAAGAATAAAAGGGAAAGTGTTTAACCAGACAAAATGGTCAGTATTGGGAGAGGGGAGCATGTTCTTTTGAGGACACTGAGATGAAAGCTATACCATATTTAGCCAGAATTATACAACTGCAGAATCTGGGCAGTGTGTGTGTGTGTGTGTGTGTGTGTTTGTGTGTGTCTGTGAGAGAGAAAGGGATTAATAGTGCATTGATTGGGCCCTGCAATTATTTCTCACATTACATGAAGCCATCTTTAATTCATCACTATGCTGTGGAGAAGAATAGGGAAGTTGGAGACAGGAATAGTGGAGAGAGGGATTGAGATAGAAGACAGAGAAAGACGTATAGCGAGAGGTTTGAAGAAGAGGAGAGAGGGAGAAAGAGACAGTATCTGACGGGTTGTCCAGATCAATCAGCTTACCTCTGGAGTTCTGTTGCAACTCCTGATCCACACTCTCCTGCAAACCCCACTCTCACCCATTCCTCCCTCCCTCCCCTCATAATCTCTCTGCAGTCATACAGAGGAAACCCTAATAAATCTCTCACTATGCCCCATGTACTCTCCAACAGAAAGACACGGACAGAAAAACAAAATCTTCCTCTATGATAATACTTTCATGATTACGTTTTAACTTAAATGTGCTTCAACAAATAGGAATATTTGAAATGCCTATACATTTAGTGAGTGCCGGGAATGCACCTCCAGTGAATGTGTTATATTACCAGGTTATCAAATTGCCTCCATACTGCTAAAGTTGCATCTCACAAATTGTCAAGTATTTACATTATTGATATGCCGTGTGACACATTCTGTGTAAACATTTTATTTTGTTTATTTGTTACCTGGTTGATTAACATCAGATTCTGCCTCTATATTGCCGAGTACAAAAGTTTATATAAAAGAAATAGAGAGAATGTGTGTATGTTGGAATAGATCCTTACAGTTTACAATCACTTCTTGTTGGATAAGAGAACCTTCTTTGTTCTAACGTTCTAACAGTCCCAGTAATTGAAAGGTCAGCTTAATCAAATGTTTGGCTCACACTCTCAAAAGCACTCCAAGGATCGGAGGGTCAAATGCTCAGGAATTGTGAAGAGAATGCATTTTGTTTTTACAATTCACACTGAATGAAGCGTTACATGTTTTACAAATTAGTAAAAAGATTGTCTCTCAAAGACTGAATAAAGTCTGTTTAAGTTCATAACTGATGTTTATAAATGCATTTTAAGCGCCCTTCTGCCCTTTTTACAACTGTTTGGATGTCTAAGACAATGGAAAACAATGCAAATCATCTGACCACTGGAAGTGTATGAGAAGACTGAAAGACTTTTTACCAACTTAGACTGCAATACTTATAGACATCTAATTGACTTAAGATATTGGCTGTGGCCAATTGAATGGTATCCAAGGAGACAGATACTCATTAAACAGATGTCTATATATAGACAATATAACAGCTTCATATCCCAGACATACATTCAGACACGCTGCCACAAAAGTTGGCATAAGGCCAGAACAGAGACAGTTCCCATGAGGATTGCTAAGTAAATATATTTGCATTTCATCTTCCATGAGAACGGCATTGTGTGTTTTTATTATTTAGAATGTTGAACATTCTAAGAGCAGCCAACAAATTGGTTACTAAATCGCTTTATTATTGACGTGACAATTATACCTAGTCTATCTTCATCTAAATCCAACTCAGTGCCGCTGACCCACTGACTTGTCTTTCCATCCCTACACCACTGGACATGTCACCATATCATAAATCATTAATTAATCATATATTGTGTTACAGTTGTACTGAGTTCAACTTTCAACAGATGGGCCTCTGAAAAGTGCAGAGTTCACTACTTTAGAAATAACACATATTGAGTGAAAAACTATTATTAATACAGATTAAAATGTTTTTCCCAGAGTGCACTAACAACATTAAATTGGGTGGCGCCTCAAGATAAATCTGTTTCAAGAAACAATTAAGAAATTAGTAAGTTATAATTTAGAGAACAATGAGAGAGAGAGAGGGAAAGGTGATCAGACTGATCATTTGTTTCAAAGGAAGGCAGTGCTGAAAAAATCTAGGACGTTCCAGTAGACTGGAGTTTGTTTGCCACTCAAGCCACCCTTGACTCACATAAGGACATTGAAACATATGTTTCCTCCATTCTGGATTACATCAACATCTGCACCAACACCGTCACCACCCATAAACAAAGACCTTCCCAAAACAAAAGCCTTGGATGAACAGTGAGGTCCGACGACTGCAAAAGGCATGTGACGCTGTGTTCAGATCCGATGATGTGGAGGCCTACAGCTCATCTAGGACCAACCTGAAAAGTGGCATCAAGATGGCTAAAAATGACCAGAAACTGCAGATTGAGGAGCACTTCAACAACAACTCCGAACTCCGATGCATGGGGCAGGGCATCCAAGCCATCACAGACTACCGGCCAAAGAACACTACCCCCACAGCCAGCGACATCTCCTTCACTGACGAGTTAAACAGGTTCTATGCCCGCTTCAACAGGGACAACAAAGAGCCAGCCATTAAAGCTGAGCTCCCCCCAGAAGACCCCCCCAGACAATCCACTGCAGATGTGTCGCCTGCACTAAGCAGGGTGAATGCACACAAGTCTGCTGTTCCTGATGGCGTCCCCGGGCGTGAGCTCAGAGCTTGTGCTAGGCAGCTGGCTGAGGGCTTTACTGACATTTTCAAACTGTCACTGGCCCAGGCGGTTGTTCCAATGTGCTTCAAGACCGCAACCATTGTGCCAGTGCCGAAGCGGTTGACTGCGTCTAGCCTGAATGACTTCCGACCTGTCCCACTCACCCCCACGATCATGAAGTGCTTCGAAAGACTAGTTCAGGCCCACCTTAAGTCCTGCCTCCCCCCAACACTGTCTCCCCCCAACACCCTACCAGTTTGCTTACCGGTCAAACAGGTCTACAGAGGACGCCATCTCCACAGCTTTACACTCTGCCCTGACCCACCTGGACAAAACCAACACCTATGTGAGAATGCTATTCATAGACTTCAGCTCAGCATTCAACACGGTCATCCCCTCTAGGCTGGTCAACAAACTCCATGACCTGGGGATCAGCCCCTCTCTCTGCAGCTGGACTTTGGACTTCCTAACCAACAGACCCCAGTCTGTCAGGTTAGATAACTTCACCTCCTCCACCCTGGTCCTGAACACTGGTGTTCCACAAGACTGCGTGCTGAGCCCCTCCTGTACTCCCTCTTCACCCACGACTGTGTTCCTGCGCACAGTTCCAACACCTTAGTCATGTTCGCAGATGACATCACAGTGGTAGACCTGATCAGTGACAATGACGAGTCAGCCTACAGGGAGGAGGTCAAATGCCTGGCGGAATGGTACGCTGACAACAACCTGGCCCTCAATGCAAAGAAGACCAAGGAGCTCATTGTGGATTACAGCAAGTCTAAAGGCTGCAGTCATGACCCAGTTCTTATCAATGGCACAGAGGTGGAGCATGTCTCCAGCTTCAAATTCATGGGTGTCCACATCTCCGAGGACCTCCCCTGAACCCTCAACATCTCAACCTTGGTCAAAAAGGTGCAGCAGCGACTGTAATTTTTAGAGGAGGCTGAAGAAGGCCCATCTGTCTTCCCAAATCCTTGTGAACTTCTACCGCTGCACAATCAAAAGCATTCTGATGAACTGTGCCATAGTGGGGTTTGGCGGATGCTCCTTGGCCAACCACAAGGCCCTACAACAGGTGATGAAAACCACCCAGCACCTCACTCGTGCCCAGCTCCCAGCCATCGTAGACCTCCAGATCAAGCGGTATCTGCGCAGGGTGCGCGGCATCATCAGAGACCGTTCACACCCATGCCACAAACTGTCAGGTCTCTTCATTCCTGCACCAGCAGGCTCAGGAACAGTTTCTTCCCATCTACAGTAACCCTGATTAACTCTCTGACCCAGAGAACTCGGTGAACTCTGTGACCCATCACTAACCATACCCCCCCCACCCCACCCGCCTCCCAGGAACCTTGTTGCTCTGCTCCATTTGTACTACTCTGACCCTGCCTTGCAAAGTCTGATAATGAATGTTTTCAGTTGTCACAGGTACGTGTCTACCTCGGGAACCTCACTTCTGCTATCCCTGCATTTCAGTTGCACATGCACCTTGCACATTCAGTTTGCCTCTTTGCACATTTAGTATTGCCATCATGCTTGCATTTTTACAGTTGTTACATACGCATGTCTACCTCGGGGACCTGATTGCTGCTATTTCTGCATCCTGGTTTCACATGCTACCTTACTCCTTCAATTTGCCTCGATTACACATCTAGAATACCACTCGTAACATATACTATACTTAATACTTGCACATTTTCTGCCCTCCTTTATTTGCACTTCTGGTAAGATGCTAACTGCATTTTATTGTACTGTACTCGTACTGTTCAATGACAATAAAGTTGAATCAAATCTAATCTAATCTTTGGGGTTTTTTACAGCTCTCCTTTATGTTTCAACACTTTTTCTGTCAAATAAAGCATAAAATTGCAAATCCGTTTTACAGAAAAGGTCTAGGAGGAATTGACAGGTCTGGATGAACAGTTTTTCCTGCTCCTCCTGCTCTGCCACTTTGGTCAATTGTGACTGATAGTGCAGGCGATGTGGTAGTATGATAGGATGCTCTGCCCCGGCAGCAGGACGGGGCGCCGGAGCAGCGGGAGGCTCCTCCCCCGAAGCAGGACGGGGCGCCGGAGCAGAGGGATGCGGTGGTGACTGGAGGGGCCATCATCCTGCCACTCTGGAGGCGGTGGCGGTAGGGGCTCATCCTCCCACCTCTCCAAGGGAGGCACAGGGCAGGGGATCGGCACTGGAGGCTCGATGCGGGGGACCGGCACAGGGGTTCTGGTGCGGGGGACCGGCACAGGGGTTCTGGTGCGGGGGACCGGCACAGGGTTTATGGTGGGGGGGACCGGCACGGGGGTACCCGGACAGGGAAACGTTACAGGGGGCTCCGGGCTGAGGAGCTTAGGAGGCAGAAGTGTCTCCCATTCCTCCTCCCAAGGCTGCAGGGGCTCTCTCCAGAACACTCACGAGTGTGGCAGCAGGGGGCTCTACCTCCCGCCCCCCCCGACGGCCCCCATAGCCACCCCAAAAAAAATTGTACGGGGGGTCTTCTGGGCCCATCGCTGTGCCTGCCTCTGCACAGATCCTGGGCCAGGATCCTTGGCTAGACCATAGAGGTACTCCTCATTGGTGACAAGCTCCTTACCATTGAGGAGCTCCCCATGGTCCAGCTCTGCTTGGTCCTGGTTGGGTGGATCAGTCAGTCACCATCGTAGGCAGGCAAGACACAAGGTGCAGAGTGAGTAAAGGGAAACATCCTTCTATTTTAATGCAAAAAATAACAAAAGGAGCAGCAAACCGCAAACTGTGTGCAAATTTGCCTAACTTGTTTTATTTAGCATAACATTTTAGACGTGCTTCCCCTAAATCTTGGGCAAGTGTTTACATTAGCAACAGACACAAGAATCTTCCAGCATTACCTGTAATGAAAGCCCTATTATGAAAAAGTTAATAAAGTTAATGTTGTGGTTTAATGTTCATCTTGCATTCTCATCAGCGTGATAACATTGCTGAAATCTGAAAAGGATGGATATGTTGCCTAAAGTCCGTAAGATTCCCACTGTTTGCTGGGTTCTGATTATGAAGTTTAACATAGTTGTAGAAATACATTACTGGTGGCATGAGGTCTGCTTTGTTTTCTTTTCATATAGGGTTTCTGAGACATTTGTGATAACTCAATAACTTCCAAATTTCCATGAAACTTATTAGGATACGTTGTACATTTGAAAAAGCTTCACTGTGGCAACTTGAAACAAACGTAATGGGTGGACCTGGATGGAATATGAGTTATAGTGTAACCCCCCCCCCCGCCGAAATCACAGAATGAGGTTATTATGTAATCACTTTGGTACAGCAACCATATGTGCAGCCAGGACCTCACATAGTGAAGAACATTATGATAAGATATGCTATGTTTCCACTGGTGCCAAACACTGGTGTTTTACCCTAAAGTCCAGAATTTGTTCTGTTTCCACTGACACGGGCCAGCGCCAGTGGGCCACTAGGCTGTGGCCGAGTAGCCCGGCTCTCACTTGGTGCCAAGTGTCGGACTTTAGGACTTAGGGCGGGGTTTGCGGGTTGATGCGTTACATACTGTGAAAACGTGGCGTTTTGCTATTCGAATAGCGTTGTGTATCGTTTGCTTTAGGCTTCTCACAATGGTTTTCATCCGATGTAACAGACAGATCCCTGATAAAATAAAGAAAAATAAAGCAACAGTACAGGGAAGCAAAGACTCAGAATGGAAAGAGTTGGGACGACTGAAGGTGATACGATGCCAATGACTCAATAGAAAAACGGAGCACTGAGACCAAGACATAGCCTGAAGAACCTATAACAATGCAAAATTACCTCAGATTTCTGCCAAATCCTTCCATTAGAAGTATATAGTTTTGACAAAATACTTATTAAACTAAATAATGAATACACTGGGTTACAGTTGCAGTGGTATGGGTGTGGAGAAGTAGCCGGTCACAGGAGTTTGAGGAAGAAATTATTGTTATTACTCAAGATCAAACGCAGTATTGTAAACGAGCATGGCGTTATTGTTTCTTTTATTTTACTACCAGAAAAATATCGCCGTATATTCATAACTGGAAAACCAAATCGCATTGATAGTTTACCCCTCCCTCCCCACCTGAGCCCCTCCTTAATAAGACCTTGGTACTAAATGTATAGTTGAAACAAGAAAGTCTAGAGCCAACATTAGCATAAATCACCGGTGTAGTCCTGGTACCGGGGTAAAGCACCAGTGGAATGCGGCAATAGAGTACTGTCTTGTTGGGTTCAATACAACATCATATTCATATTCATGAGGGGTAATCCAGAGCCATAGATCTCAATGGGAGGAGGTGTGGACTTTACCCTATGCTTGCAGTTGAAAGTGTGAGTAACGAGTAGTGTTACAACTGCCGTACTAATAGTGCTATAACAAAGAGTGTAGTGGTTTGGCCCTGGTGCTTCGCCACCCATCCGTTTGGAAATGAATGACCTCCAGTAGATTATCAACGCATACCATTGGATGGATCAAGTGTGATGGAGTAACAGAGTTAAAGGCAGTCAAGTGTGTTCCGGAGCATGTAATTACTGACCGGGGGCAAGTAGACCAGCGGCACACAGATGTTAGTTTTACTGGTGCTGTAACCTGGATAGGTACTTAATATCACCTCAACCTCCCGGGTAGTTTGCTGTGCAGCAATATTCATAGGGGTGAGTGTAACAGAGTTCAAACAATCAAATCATTCAAAATGTATTTATTAAGCCCTTTTTACATCAGCAGTTGTCACAAGGTGCTTTTACAAAACACCCAGCCTGAAACCCCAAGAAGCACGCAACAACAATGTTGTTGCACAGTGGCTAGGACTCCCTAAAAAACTCCCTAAAAGGGGGCAAAACTTCCTAGAGAGGGACCAGGCTCGGAGGGGTGACCAGTCCACTTCTGATTGTGCCGGGTCAACATTTTAAGAAAACAAATTGTAGTAATAAACAAGTGCATGTGGTGTGTGTCTAGAGTCTATAAAACATAATCCAGGTCAGAAGCACGACCAGATGGACATGGATAATCCGGGGGTGAGGAATGGTCAGCTGAGTGGCAGATGGAATCATTGGGTATCGTCTTGATGTGCAACACATCCAGGAGGACTTTGGACAGGGACAGCAACAAGTATTTCAGGCCTGGTAGTCCTGAGGTGTGGTCCAAGACCTCATGTCCTCCTAAATTTAGACGGAGTAGGAGACAAGGAAAATTCAGAGAGCACATTCCTTAGATTAACAAGGATCTACAATAGAGAAGGAGTCAGTTACGGCTTTAAAGGCCTTTTGAAGAGGGTAATTGGACTTTGGACTCCATATGAATATTGAAAAATTTGAATACTATCTGCCATCACTACAAGGTTAGACAAGAATTCTGGAAACTCACTGAGGAACATTGTGTATGGCCCAGGAGGCCTATAAATAGTAGCTATGAAAAATTATTTATCAGCCTGGTTAGCTATCAAGAGTAAAACATCAAAAGAATGAAAACCAGTGATGTTGTTAAGAGTAAATTAATATTTTGTCTTAAATATAAGCAACACCCCCCCTTTTCAGGATGTGCGGGGGATATGATCACCAGCGTAGCCAGCAGGAAGAGTGCTCATTTAGGGCAGTAAATTGATCAGGCTTTAGCCAGGTTTCACACAGGCCATTTACAGGTGCTGGTCATAAAATTAGAATATCATCAAAAAGTTGATTTATTTCAGTAATTCCATTCAAAAAGTGAAACTTGTATAATGTATACATTCATTCCACACAGACTGATATATTTCAAGTGTTTATTTCTTTTAATTTTGATGATTATAACTGACAACTAATGAAAACCCCAAATTCAGTATCTCAGAAAAT
>JACXGI010014164.1:0-12279 GCA_016801175.1 Esox masquinongy | reverse complement strand
TACTTACAGATTGAATAAGCAGTTGGCCCACTGTCTGTCTGTCGTGCCATTGGCTGATGCAACCAGTGACCTGTTCCAGGAAGTGCTCATGATGCTCCAGGATCTCTGGGATCTGATAGAACATCTCATCCACCAACGAGGGGTCCACTAGGGATCCACTGTCCGGTTGCTTCAAAGGCCGCATGTAGCCCTACAGACGGAGAGAGGGGGTCGTAGAAAATAACGGATAGAGAGCAGGGGGTGCCCAAAGCAGTCTATACTGTGTGTAGAGTGAAGAGATGGTACGGGTTGAATGTACCGTAGCGTGTGTTCAAGAAAAGGCTTTGATGTAAAGGAAATACCTCAGAACCCTCAAGGGGCCACAAAATCTGCCGCTTCAAGAACTTTCATTTTTCAAAACAGTGGATATGAAAGGTCTCTCTTCAACCCCCCTTCATTCCACAACCATAATCAACCTCAATCAACGACAAAAATGTTAACATGAATAGAGTTCCGGTAAATAATTTTATTACTAGGCACACGTAACAGCACAATATACTTCTATTTTTGGAAAATTCCACGTTCTTTCCCGAAACAAGCCTTGTGAAATTGGAACATATCCAGGCCAGCCACAGACCCCTCAAAACACACACGCACCCATGCACACACAAAGAAACACAACAGCACTGAAGTTTGTGTATTAATGCTTGTGTGTGTGTGTGTATGTGTATGTGTATGTGTGTGTGTGTGTGTGTGTGTGTGTGTGTGTACTCCCTCGCAATGTGGGAGTGAATGAGAGGGAGTATTCATTTAGCTTTATGTGAGAGCCAGAAGTAGTAACCAACTATTTGCAGGTCTTCACAAGGATAGTAACCAACTGTTTGCCGGTCTTAGAATTAGGGTCAGAATTACAAATAGGGTTAGGTTTTGAAGCTAAGGTTAAATTTAATTCAACTATTCAACCAGAAGTGCAAGTTACATAAAAAGAATGAGGTGGGAAACACTATTTCTTAATAGGATTTTCTCTTTCTAAAACCGATATTAAAAACAATCCACGAAAACATTTAGAAAAGTGAAAACTGATGTCTTTAAAACCATGATTTTGGCCCGCTCTACTATGAAGAACTAATTTAGCCCTGTGACATCCCTTTAATTCCGTGTTTTTGGGCTGATACAGACATCTGAGCCACTTCCTCAGGGGTACATGTGCCGCTGTGAACGGGTTTGAATCTGACACACTACTCTTTCAGTAAAAAAGAAAATCTCTCCTGTATCTGCCTGTTAATGCTTAAAACATATAAAACAAAATTAATGTGTGCCAAAACGCACCTGGAATCACCTTCCTAGACTCGCCAATACTCTAGGAAGAATGTTCAATGGAAAGATGATGACATGACTGCTGTTATGTCTGGAAATAACCAAACACTGCATTCCACAGTATTAAACCCATATCAAAGGTCAAGCAGAGTGGTGCTAGTGTAATGTTTTGGGGATGCTTTGCTGCGTGAGGACCTAGAAGAGTAGCCATCATCGAAAGAACCATAAATTCTGCTCTTTATCAGAGAATGTCAGGCAATCTGCTTGTGAGCTGAACATGAAGTATACCTGGGTCACACAGCAAGACAGTTATCCAAAACACACAAGGAAGTCTACATCAGAATTGCTGAAAAGCAATACATTACAGTTTAGGAATGGGCTGGTTAAGGGACAGACCAGCGCTTGACTTGGGCAAACAGCGTTCTTGTTCCTTTTTTAGGCAAAAGAGCCGTCTGGGAAATCTGGGATAGACTACTTTAATGGAACAAGCCTTATTAACACATACATTGTGTCTAATGTGTGATTTGTCAGTTCTTGCACTTATTTTATCGTAAGTCAAGCACTGGGACAGACCAAAACCGAATTGAGATGTTGTGACTTGAAAGGAGTTTTTTAATACAAACGTAAAATGTTGCTGTGTTGAAAAGTACCACATGCAAGAATGGGCCAAAATCCCTCCCCAACAAAGTGTGAAGACTGATCAACTTCAGGAAGCATCGGTTCCAGTGGGCAATTGTGTTTTTACAGGGGGGTATTGGTTGTTACACAACTTTGTTCATAAAAAAATTATAAACGTAATGGAATGTATGGAATGTATTCAAGTTCTCTTTAAATTAATATTTAATATATACAGTACCAGTAAAATGTTTGGACAAACCTCCTTATTGAAGAGTAATTCTTTATTTTTACTTTTTCCACATTGCAGAATAATAGTGAAGACATCACAACTATGAAATCACACATATGGAATAATGTTGCAACCAAATAGTGTTAAACAGATCAAAACACATTTCATATGGTTGATTCTTCAAAGTAGCCACAATTTGCCTTGATGACAGCTTTGCACATGCATTAACAAGGAAAAAAAATTCACAAGCAAACTTATCAAGGCACATATGATAATTGAAATTCCAGGTGACTGCATCCTGAAGCTGGTTGATAGAATGCGTAGAATGTGCAGAGGTGTCATCAAGGCAAAGGGAGGCTACAAGGAAGAATCTAAAATATTAATGTATTTTGATTTGTTCAAAACTTTTTGGTTACTACAGGATGTCATTTCGTAGTTTTGATGTCTTCACTATTATTCTACAATATGAAAAAAAGTAAATATAAAAAAAATACAATTGAATGAGTAGGTGTGTCCAAGTGCTGATAATGACTGAACATAATTGAGCATTCCAGGGAAATTTGAGCTCCATAATAATGCAGAAGTTATTTCATGTGACAAAAAATGAACCTTGGCTAAGAACTACTTAAATAGCAATTTTTGCCTGGGTTGGCTTTCTTGTGACAGCAATTATGGAGAAATAGGCGGTATCTTGCAAACATAGGTTTTTCTAGTAAGAGTATTTCCTTTGTTCAGTCTACTAAAAATTAACGATGCTTAGTGACTACAAATCAAGGGATGTTGTAAGCTAGATGTGGATTTTAAAAGTGTACACCGCTGAGGTTTTTATTACTGGGATATTTTTAGTTGATTTTTTCATTCATGTTCTGAATGGATTATGGGACCATTCTAAAATTGATAAGCAGGATAGATCTGGTCCACTACTAACCATAATATAACAAGGATGTGTTTATTATTAGTGTTCAGAGTTTATGTGACCTGAACTGTTCTCACACTCCACTGCAAAAGGCCTGGATACAGCACTTAACCGTGGTATACTGGCAATGTAACACAAACGAGGAGATATAGGTTATAGACACATTTAAAAATGCAAAGTGTTATGTGATTGAATACCCGTGGTACAATGCCTCACATACCACGGCTCAGAGCCAATGAGCCTTCTGACTATTCGGTTTATAAAATCTGTGGTGTGCGTGTTTAACTGCAGCAACTGCGCTAACTGCTGTCGCTATAGAAACGTGGTCGCAGCCACTGACGCGGCTATTGGTAACAGTAAATCCGAAGACCCGCCCATCTCTTAGCTTTCAGTCCCCCCATCTGCCTTACTAAATTTAGATTACTTGGGAGAGAAAACTAGTTGTTTCCTCTTCACACACTCGCCCACATGCTTTATGTCTTAGCAAACAGAGAATTTGTTTAAGGCTGTAATGACTAGAGGTATAGGCCTACACAATGACATGCCGGGAAACAGCTTCTGTCGTCTGGATAAGTGGTTGAGGACAGAGATGTGGACTCGAGTCACATGACTTGGATTCGAGTATGACTCAGATCAAATTTTGTGACTTCAGACTTGACTTCATAAAAAGATAAAACACTTGCAATTCGACCTCGACTTGAGCAATTATGTCTAGTGACTGAACTTGGCTGCTGCCCGGCGCACACAGACCTAGCGTTCAATGTTCTCAAAACGCAACCAGTGGGTGGAGATGGGGAGACAATAGAAGAATACCTGACTCGAATCGGATTTCTCTTGAGTTCACTCAAACTCTAGCGTTCAGCTGTCAACGTTAGGTCTTCAGGTCGGACGTGGTTGAGAATTAACGATTATGGCATCTAGATCGGCCCAGAAAATCAGTACATTGCATGTCGTTGGTGGATTCCTTGTCGTTGGTGGGAGGAAAAGGACAGCAGTATGCAAAACTAAAATTACTAATGCGATAGCCACAACGTCGAACTTGGTAAGACACCTGAAATCTCAAAAAGACAAGAATAAAATGGCTGCTGTGCTATGCCTAATAGCTAACCTACGTGAGGTAATGCCCTAATGAAATACTCTAGCTAGCTAGCGGAAACTAGCTTACGTTAGCAAAATGGTGAGATGGGAAACCGCATTCTATCTGAGGAATTTCCTGGTGATTATTTTAACAGCAGTATGATGCTTGGAGGGTTATAAAGTGCGTTCCTCCATTCTTATTGATCGATGAGATTGGCATCGATGGCCATGGCATCTCCTAATTTCTTTAGCTAAGTATTTTTGGTAATATTCTCGAATTTACTAGCTGGCAATGCCCCTCTAGAATTGTTGTCAAACTGGACAGCATTTTTGCTTTGTTTTTAACATCCTTACATAGGCTTCAAGTAACTAATAAAACATGTCTTTTATCTAAATATCTAAAGACAATTGAAAACATACACTGATGAGCCAAAACATTATGACCACTCACAGGTGAGGCGAATAACATTGATCATCTCCTAACAAGGGCACATGTCAAGGTCTGGGTAGATTAGAATGTGTCACTGCCCATGTGTCAATGCTTATGATGACCTCTGTACCACCGTCGAAAGCGCCTACAACAACCACGCGAGCATCGGAACTGGACCTTGGAGCAGTGGAAGGTCACCTGGTCCGATGAATCCCATTTTCTTTTACTTCACATGGACGGATGTGTACATGCGCGCCATTTACACTACCATTCAAAAGTTTGGGGTCACTTAGAAAAGTCCTTATTTTCGAAAGAAAAGCACCTTTCTTGTCCATTAAAATAACATCAAATTGATCCAATATACAGTGAAGAGATATTTAATGTTGTAAATGACTATTGTAGCTGGAAACGGCAGATTTTTTATATCTACATAGGCGTACAGAGGCCCATTATCAGCAAACATCAGTCTTCTGATCCAATGGCACGTTGTGTTTGCTAATCCAAGTTTATCATTTTAAAAAGCTAACTGATCATTAGAAGACCTTTCTGAAATTGTCAGCACCACTGAAAACTGTTGTGCTGATTAAAGAAGCAATAAAACTGGCCGTCATTAGACTCGTTGAGTATGTGGAGCATCAGCAATTGTGGCTTCGATTACAGGCTCAAAAAGTCGTCAGTCTATCCTTGTTTGGAGAAATGAAGCTTATCCCATTTGAGAACTTGCCAAGAAACTGAAGATCTCGTACAATGCTGTGTACTACTCCCATCACAGAACAGCACAAACTGGCTTTAACCAGAATAGAAAGAGGGGTGGGAGGCCCAGGTGCAGAACTGAGCAAGAGGACAAATACAATAGTGTCTAGTTTGGGAAACAGACGCCTCACAGGTCCTCAACTGGCAGCTTCATAAATTAGTATCAACAAAACACCAGTCTCAACATGAACGGTGAAGAGGCGACTCTGGGATGCTGGCCATCGAGGTACAGTTGCAAAGAAAAAGCCATATCAGACTGGCCAATAAAAAGAAAAGATTAAGTTGGGCAAAGGAAAACAGACACTGGACAGAGGAAGATTGGAAAAAGGGTTATGGACTGACTAATCGAAGTTTGAGGTGTTTGGAACACAAAGAAAAGCATTTGTGAGCCGCAGACCAAATGAAAAGAAAATATGCTGGAGGAATGCTTGTCACAATCTGTCAAGCATGTTGGAGGCAATGTGATGGTCTGTGGGTGCTTTGGTGGTGGTAAATTGGGAGATTTGTATAGGTTAAAAGGGATCTTAAAGAAGGACGGCAACTGCCACTGGCCGTTTTAAAAGCTTACTAGCCAGTAATATGTCGCTAGACATGCAATGCAATGTGCAGATCATTTAAACCCAATATTCAACAGAAAATAGTACAAAGAGAACATATAAAATGTTAAAACTGTGAAATGTCATTGTTTCTTGAAAAATGTATGCCCACTTTGAATTTGATGCCAGCAAAACATTTCACAAAAGCTGGGACAAGGGAAACAAAAAACTGGAAAAGTTGTGTAATGCTAAAAAAATACCTTGGTGGAAACATCTCCCAACTAATTAGGTTAACTGGCAACAGGTCAGTAACATGATTGGGTATAAAGAGAGCATCCCAGAGAGAATGAGTCTTTCAGAAGTAAAGATGGGGAGGGGTTCACCACTGAATGACTGCGCAGGCAAATAGTGCAACAATTTAAGAATAGCGTTTCTAATGTAAAATTGCAAAGAGTTTGGGGATCTCATCATCTGTGGTACAAAATATAATTAAAAGATTCAGAGAATCCAGAGGAATCTCTGTATGCAAGGGACAAGGCTGAAAACCAGTACTGGATGGCCGTGTTCTTAGGGCCCACAGGCGGCACTGCATTAAAAACATGATTCTGTACTGGACATCACTGCATGGGCTCAGGAACACTTCTGAAAACCAGTGTCTGTGAACACAGTACGTCACTGCATCCACAAATGCAAGTTAAAACTCTACCATGCAAAGAAGACACCATATATACAGTTGTGCTCATAAATTTGCTTACCCTGGCAGAAATTTTGAAAATTTGGCATTGATTTGGAACTATGACTGATCATGCTAAAAAAATATTTATTTAAGGATAGTGATCATATGAAGCCATTTATTATCACATAGTTGTTTGGCTCCTTTTTAAATCATCATGATAACAGAAATCACCCAAATGGCCCTGATCAAAAGTTTACATACCCTTGAATGTTTGGCCTTGTTAAAAACAAGGTGACACACAGGTGAAACTGGCAATTAAAAGGTGAATTTCCCACACCTGTGGCTTTTTAAGTTGCAATTAGTGGCTGTGTATTAATAGCCAATGAGTTTGTTAGCGCTCACGTGGATGCACTGAGCAGGCTAGATACTGAGCCATGGGGAGCAGAAAAGAACTGTCAAAAGACCTGCATAACAAGGTAATGGAACTTTATAAAGATGGAAAAGGATATAAAAAGATATCCAAAGCCTTGCAAATGCCAGTCAGTACTGTTCAATCACTTATTAAGAAGTGGAAAATTCTGGGATCACTTGATCCCAAGCCAAGGTCAGGTAGACCAAGAAAGATTTCAGCCAAAACTGCCAGAAGAATTGTTCAAGATACAAAGAAAAACCCACAGGTAACCTCAGGAGAAATCCAGGTTGCTCTGGAAAAAGACGGTGTGGTTGTTTCAAGGAGCACAATACGACGATACTTGAACAAAAATGAGCTGCATGGTCGAGTTGCCAGAAAGAAGCCTTTACTGCGCTAATGCCACAAAAAAGCCTGGTTACAATATGCCTGACAACGCCTTGACATGCCTCACAGCTTCTGGCAAACTGTAATTTGGAGTGACAAGACCAAAATAGAGCTTTATGGTCACAACCATAAACGCTATGTTTGGAGAGGGGTCAACAAGGCCTATAGTGAACAGAATGCCATCCTCACTGTGAAGCATGGTGGTGGCTCACTAATGTTTTGGGGGTGTGTGAGCTCTAAAGGCACTTGGGAAAATTGATGGCAAGATGAATGCAGCATGTCATCAGAAAATACTGGCGGGCAATTTGCATTCTTCTGCATGAAAGCTGCGCATGGGACGCTCTTGGACTTTCCAGACAATTTGCATTCTTCTGCACAAAAGCTGCGCATGGGACGCTCTTGGACTTTCCAGAACGACAATGACCCTAAGCACAAGGCCAAGTTGATCCTCCAGTGATGATTCTGGAGTGGCCATCACTGTCTCCTGACCTTAATATCATCAAGCCACTCTGGGGAGATCTCAAACATGCGGTTCATGCAAGACGAACAAAGACTTTGCATGACCTGGAGGCATTTTGCGAAGACGAATGGGCAGCTATACCACCTGCAAGAATTCGGAGCCTCATTGACAACTATTACAAAAGACTGCATGCTGTCATTGATGCTAAAGGGGGCAATACACAGTATTAAGAACTAAGGGCATACAGACTTTTGAACAGGGGTCAGTTCATTTTGTTCTTTGTTGCCATGTTTTGTTTTATGATTGTGCCATTCTGTTATGACCTACAGTTGAATGTGAATCCCATAATAAAAGGCATGTGTTTTGCCTGCTCACTTGTTTTCTCTTACAAATGGTACATCTATTACCAATTCTCCAAGGGTATGCAAATTTCTGAGTACAATTTTAAACAAGATCCAGAAACACTGCTGCGTTCTCTGGGCCCGAGCTCATTTAAGATGGACTGTGGTGAAATGGAAAGCTTTCCTGTAGTCTGACTAATCAAAATTTGAATTTTTGGGGGGGAATCATGGTCAGCTTAGATGCCAGCATCTGTGATGGTATGGGGGTGCATTAGTGTACATGGCATGGGTGACTTGCACATCTGTGAAGGCACCATTAATGCTGAACAATATAAAGGTTATGGAGCAAAATATGCTGCCATCCAGACAACATCTTTTTCAGGGAAGGCCTTGCTTATTTCAGCAAGACAATGCCAAACCACATTCTGCATGTATTACCGCAGCCTGGCTCCATAGTAAGAGTCCGGGTGCTAAACATGCCTGCCTGCAGTCCAGACCTGTCACCCATTGAAAACATTTGGCGCATTATGAAACAAATAACATGACCAAGGAGACCCCATACTGTTGAGCAGCTGCAATCTTATATCAAGCAAGAATGGGAAAGAATTTCACCTTTAAAAATCTAGCAACTGGTCTCCTCAGTTCTGAAATGCTTACAGAGAATTGTTAAAAGAAGAGGTGATGCAACAAAGTTGTAAACATGCCACTTGAAAAGTGTTGCTAGCATCAAATTCAAAATGGGCATATATTTTTTCCAAAACAATTAACATTTCTCAGTGTCAACATTTGATATGTTGTCCTTGTACTATTTTCAATGAAATACAGGGATAAATGTTTTGCACATCATTGCATTCTGTTTCAATTTGTATTTTACACAGTGTCCCAACTTTTTTGGAAGTGGGTTTGTAGGAGGTGTGTCTATCTGAGCGAAAGGAGAGCCATGTGGGTTTGTAGGGTGGGGGTTGTGTCTGGGTGGGGTGACTGGCTGTCTGGATGAGGCGGGGTGAGACATGTGGGTCAGGGGTCAGGATCAGGTCTTTATCAGGATTAATTGAAGATTACGAGATTGAGACTTCAACCACCTGTTGGCCGTACTGCTCTCCCTGCCCCCATATGGGTCTGAACTGGGACCCTTTGAACAGTAACACCAACCAAGCAGTGATTGCCTCCCAGGGGAACAGGGAACGACTACTCCGAGCTTTTGGAGCGAAATAACTTAACAGAGTTCAATTCTGCCTGGTTACAAACAGTGGTAATTGTTCCTGTGTGTGAGTTTGTGTGAGTGAGAGAGGGGGAGAGAGAGGTGTAATACCTGGATGAGTGTCCGGAGCGACTCCACGTAAGACTGTTCGGTGTCCAGGAGGGTCATGACGACATGTCTTCTCATGTCCTGCAGGGGGAGACAACACAGTGAGTACAAAATGTATCGTGCACACGCACGATTGGCTCCACTGTCACCAAAATAAGCGTTTCCTGTTTACATGGTTAAGTTTGCATCTGTACACTGGGCAAAATACCAGAGTGTGTGTCCTATGGAGGAGATGGAACCTGTCAGAGTAGAGGCCAAGGGATGACAAAAAAATAAAAATAAACATACTGGACGGATGTATCTAACATGTCAAAACTATCGGGCTCTGAGGGGGAGAGAGAGGGAAAGAGAGATGTAGAGAGAGGGAAAGAAGAATGGAGAGAGAGGGAAAGAGAGATGTAGAGAGAGGGAAAGAAGAATGGAGAGAGGGAAAGAGAGATGTAGAGAGAGGGAAAGAGAGATGTAGAGAGAGGGAAAGAAGAATGGAGAGAGAGGGAAAGAGAGATGTAGAGAGAGGGAAAGAAGAATGGAGAGAGAGGGAAAGAGAGATGTAGAGAGAGGGAAAGAAGAATGGAGAGAGAGGGAAAGAGAGATGTAGAGAGAGGGAAAGAAGAATGGAGAGAGAGGGAAAGAGAGATGTAGAGAGATGAAGCCACAGGAGACAGACGTTCACACAAGGATTGAGTGAGGCCGAACCCGTCCGACCCCGGGTGACTAATGAGACCAACTCCGTCACGCACTTATCCTCAGGTTCCTGTTGCCATGCCGACCAGTGGCGTCCTCCATCTTATCCTCCCCGCGGCAACGGTAACCAAGGTTTCTGCGCGAGTTCATCCGCGTACCGTTTCGACCCTAGTCACTGACCGTTGGAACTTCCTGTCCAGACCTGTTTGTTTTACAACCTGCGGTAGGGAACTGGCTGACCCAGAACACTGTTCTGTCACAGGGTTTGTTTGCACACTGACTGACAATAGACAGGAGCGAAGTCATTCGGTTCGCAACGGCTTTCGTTGATTCATTATATAACATAAATGCAATTATGAACAGAGAATACGGGGTCCTGGATGTTGTCTGAAAATGGCGATATCCGTCAGTATACCATGGGTGTGAAACAAACCTACTTGTTGACTTTTCTTATCACTTTGGTAACTGTTTTAGGATGACAATAAGGCACATTTATTGGTATACAGTTGTTTGTGTCTGACTTTGACTTGTGTCTGAACAGCCCTAAGATGTGGTATATTGGCCTTTAACCATGCCATCTCTAACATTATCGCTTAATCAAATATATGAGAAAAAACAATTTTTGACTGTGCTTCCTAAGAACATGACCAAGTCATTCTTTCCAGAAAGCAATACATGATTCAACAACTATGTCCTCCACCATATCTGGTTTCTATTAAGGGTTTTTCCCCATAGGGAGTTTTCCTTGGCCCTCTCACCCCCCTTTTATCTTTATTGGTATTGGCCCAACAGTTATACATTTACACTTGGCACTGGAAGTTTCTACAATATGATGAATTTAGCCTAGATGAGACTACGCTATTCTAAGGCAGCCATGTAATGCACTAATCAGTGCCATGCCACAGAGTGCCAACTCTTTAAATACACAACTCTTATCAACCAGCACTAAAACCAACCCCGACTTTGTTAAGACTAGAAAATCTACTAGATAGCCAGAGGCTCGCACATGAAACGTCCTCTCAGAGGTTAAATCTTTCTATTTCCCTGCTCCGTATCACCCTCCCACTGTGACCTAATACTAACCACACAAAAACATCCCATGATTGCACATTTAGACCTAGGCTTCAGGATATCCCAGAAGGCTCAGCGGGGGAGCAATGTGTCCCCAGCAGGGCTGGCTGTCATTCCTGAGCTTCTGTATTCAGTTCAATCAATACCAGTTGGCCACCACACCCCGATCTCCAGCCAAAAAGACAAGGTATTCTTAAATGTTTCAACCTAAATGATACTGTTGACCCCATCTGATCAAAAAATAAACATTATTATGGAGTACGGTAAATAAGGAAAAAGAAATAACCTTTCAATTCAAAACTCAAAAATTGATAACAAATTAAACCAAATGTTTGTTTTTTTATAAATCCGAAATGAACCTAAAAAAAAAAAGACACGTTATTGTTATGGTTATGAACCATGTAATGTACACTATGGTAAGTGTTTTTTTTTTAAATCATAATCATGTCATAATCACATTACCACTAAATGGCTTTCCTAGAACAACGAGGAAACCCAGTATGTCCCCATCATAACCAAGAAGTCAAAGTACTTTTGAGACGCCGTCATAGTCACAGCCAGGGTTCAGCCATTATTGATGGAGTCACCGGGGTTTGAGACAGATGGATAGATCACCATATCGGACCAGGGATTTTGACGCGGCTACCTTTCACACACTGGTACTCAAACAGTGAGGCTACCTTCTGACCAATGTGTGAGAGAGAGACTGACAGAGAGAGAGATGGGGGTGCTAGACAGATACCTGTAGAGAATTAAAACATGACTTGTTCTCAAGTAGACATCTGCTCATGGTCCAATCTATTGAGACTGACGCACATGGTTTTGTCATGTCAAACTGACATCGCGTGAACGCACACAGATTTGTGGTATCAAGTTGACATCTTATGAACACACACACACACACACACACACACACACACACACACACACACACACACACACACTCACAAACACACACAGACCACTACAATGGGAGAAAAACGTGTCACACTAGTATATTGCATGTGTTTGTGTCATGCTTGTGCTTGTATAACTGAAGAGAAAGGTGCAGGATTTGATTCCTTTCGCTCCAGGTCTCCATCGTGGT
>JACXGI010014163.1:0-11867 GCA_016801175.1 Esox masquinongy | reverse complement strand
AGAAAGTAGCCTTTTTTCGAATCCTTAAAACCCATAGCACGTGGCAAGGCCGTCAGCTTCATCGGTAGGAAGCAATGACTATCAATGTATCTCTGGTTGAATGTGCTATCTGTAAAAATCATGAGCTTGCTACCATTAGCAATAAGTGTTGTGCCAATACCATTGTTAGCAAGGTACTGCATCAAGACGTAACCATCGAAACCTTTAGAGTTGTGTGCTATAAATGTGCAGTCATTTTATTTCGGTTGCCTAAACTTTTATGAAAAAAGCAGCGACCATCTCCGGCTGAACACCACGTCTCGTTATCAAAGCTTATTGCGCACACAAAATTTGCAGTGTGTACACCGTTCACCGGATTGGCAATTGTCTCAAAATCATAAAATATGTAACGCACACTGGGGTCCTCAGGCTTAGACGGTTTTATGAAACACTGATGGTTCGTTTCAACAGCCAGATCCACGTTACAACTAGGACACATGTTAGCCGTGCACTTGTGTGCTTTATAGTTGGTAATACTAACGTTGTAGTGACGGCCGCAATTGACACAGTATTTCTTCTGGTCACACCTGCTAACCCAATGACCCACACTTTTGTGTTGCTTCCAGCGTTTATGCTGTCTATAACAAAAGTCAGAATAACATATCCGCTTACAGTCTGGGCACTGCTTTGTGTTACGGGTTTGGGTATGACAATCTTCATGAAGACAGACACTACAGCTACGTTTACAGCCATGATCACCACGGGTGTTAAAACCTGTATAACACCACTCACAAACATATGACACACCCAGAAAACCCTTCAGATTTACGATGCCATAGAAATGGTTATTGTGTAAGTACATAAAGACGGTTCTAGGGTGGGTGGCCTCGCTGTTTTGAAACTTGGTAAAGTGACCATCCTGTGTTCGATGAAAGACAACAATTTTACACCCAATAATTTCTTCAAACCGAACAATATCTGTGAATGCCACACAATCATCTAACGCTAAACCCGATCCCGTATGTAACTCACGACCACTAACCAGGGCCTCAGCATATGTGTACTGTGGGTTCAACATACCCATCAAACAAACAGAAAAACATGTAGAATCATTATTCACAGCAACATATAAATGCCTTCTTTTTTTATTGATAATCTGCTCTATCAACATTGTTTGAGCTTTATGTCGCGGGGCACCACCCTCACGGTTGTTGACAATTTGCACCACCAGCTCAAGTGATTCATCAATCATAATCTCAGCATTACTCTGCATAACACTTTCAAGTAAATGACCAAACGTGCGTTCATTATATTTATCCACTCTCATGGTCACATGTACGGGGGATATCAGAGATTAACTAGCTTGTTCAGATATTTGTTGACGTTTGACAAGCAAATATGTTGATACTTTATGTCCGGTTCTCGTTAGTTATCACGGCTCAGCCGTGATATCACGTCATTTAATTTGATCTATTAAAGACAAACTCATCCGCTTACATATAAACGCTGGCTATTGTCACCATATCACCATTAATCTCTTCAACATTTAACAAATACAAGACCATAATACAGCAATCAAAAATCGGTTTTCACAAGTTGGTCATTACGAGAATGCAGCACAGCTCACCCGGAAGTCACAGCTTCCGCCCACACTAACACAGACCGGTATTCTCAAACTCGCAAATACTACAGTTTTTTAACCAACGTTGCCTGTTAAACATTTCTACCAGTGTGAAAAAAAGAATCTAGCGTTGATCCCCGTTGTACAATTTCATAAGACGCCTTTACAAATGTTTTGATTACCTGAAATAACTTATCTTTACCTGTCAGCGATTCACCGTTGTTCATGCAAAATAATACGCTACCTTCTGGGTAACTCTGTAACTTTTTGCAATATAATGCAACTTAAAAGTTAATGCTGACTTAAAAAAAACATTTTTATTACAAATATCACCATTGCTCATACACACACGTACCAGAATCATTGTTTTTATTTTTAACTATATTTTAAACCCAAACCATGACTGAATCAACCTAGTCATAATGTGTGGTCGGCCTAGGCATTGCTTGTTCCTTCAAAATAATAGCATTGCTTATGCAATGTTTACTGTAGTGCTGTGTTGGACTACAAACCATGTGTGAAACACGGGATGATTTCCAACCTGCATATAGTACATTTTGTACTATTGGTTACAAGGGCAGATCTGATCATGAGGCCCATCTCTTGTTAAAATAAAAAATGGGCTGAAACTCTCCAAATCGTAAGTCCCGAACCCTTCTTTATATCTTACAAGTTTCCCACACATAATTCCATGCTTGTGGAAAAACACCATGCTACATCCCCATTGTAAACATGGAAGTTTATACAGGTTGTATGACATCTGTTGCACCAATTGTTGGAACATAAAATACCGGGGGGGGGGGGTGTTATAGCATTGCTGGACCCTGGCACCCTTTTTTTGAACACCAAACATCTTGCCGCTGACACAACACTTATTTATTGCCTGGGAATTTAACATTCCGGAAGCATAAGACCTCCATTGTTAAACATCAAACATAGCCCACCTGTTATAACACTCATCCGGGGTGCTTATCAGTCGTTGTAAAACATCAAACATGCACACATCTATGCAATCATAAATCACAAAGTCACCGGACATGCATATGTCATTCCGGAAGTCCCGCCCTAACACACGTCATACAGGAAGTCCATACGTCACACCGGAAGTCCCGCCCAGCAAACCAGATGTCCCGCCCACCTGTCACATCAATCTGGAAGCCCCGCCCACTAGGGTCATAAATCACCATTCTGACACAATATACCCTACATTTACTACTAGTATGCAGTGCCTCATATGGATGTGTATGAAGTCTTGGAGCTTGACTAGTCAATGTTTGGCCTTCAGTTTCTTTGGAGGTTCTAGCAGGGGAGTGCAGCTACGCTAATACCAATGATCCTTGTCCTATGAACCCCAAGCAAGCTTTAGGCCAAATGCAACTATATGCCTACTAATACTTAATGTGTTCGAAGTCGTGAACTAGTTGTCGTATTGGAGAACCAGTCCAGACATTTGTATATATCCCTCTGGCTCAGCGTGCAATGCCTCATATAAATGTGTTTGATGCTTTGGAGTTTGACTTGTCAATGTTTGGCCTTCAGTTACTTTGGAGGTTCTAGCAGGGGAGTGCAGCTACGCTAATACCAACGATGCTTGTCCTATGAACTCCAAGCAAGCTATAGGCCAAATGCAACTATATGCCTACTAATATTTAATGTGTTTACAGTCATGAACTAGTTGCCGTATTGGAGAACAAGTCTAGAAGTGGACATACAGTATCTCACAAAAGTGATTACACCCCTCAAATTTTTGTAAATATTTGAGTATACCTTTTCATGTGACAACACTGAAGAAATTACACTTTGCTACAATGTAAAGTAGTGAGTGTACAGCTTGTATAACAGTGTACATTTGCTGTCCCCTCAAAACAACACAACACACAGCCATTAATGTCTAAACCGCTGGCAATAAAAGTGAGTACACCCCTAAGTGAAAATGTCCAAATTGGGACCAAAGTGTCAATATTTTGTGTGGCCACCATTATTTTCCAGCACTACCTTAACCCTCTTGGGCATGGAGTTCACCAGAGCTTCACAGGTTGCCACTGGAGTCTTCTTCCACTCCTCCATGACGACATCACGGAGCTGGTGGATGTTAGAGACCTTGCGCTCCTTTTGAGGATGCCCCACAGATGCTCAATAGGGTTTAGGTCTGGAGACATGCTTGGTCAGTCCATCACCTTTACCCTCAGCTTCTTTAGCAAGGCAGTGGTCATCCTGGAGGTGTGTTTGGGGTCGTTATCATGTTGGAATACTGCCCTGCGGCCCAGTCTCCGAAGGGAGGGGATCATGCTCTGCTTCAGTATGTCACAGTACATGTTGTCATTCATGCTTCCCTCAATGAACTGTAGCTCCCCAGTGCCGGCAGCACTCATGCAGCCCCAGACCATGACACTCCCACCACCATGCTTGACTGTAGGCAAGACACACTTGCCTTTGTACTCCTCACCTGGTTGCTGCCACACACGCTTGACACCATCTGAACCAAATAAGTTCATCTTGGTTTCATCAGACCAAAGGACATGGTTCCAGTAATCCATGTCCTTAGTCTGCTTGTCTTCAGCAAACTGTTTGCGGGCTTTCTTGTGCATCATCTTTAGAAGAGGCTTCCTTCTGGGACAACAGCCATGCAGACCAATTTGATGCAGTGTGCGGCGTATGGTCTGTGCACTGACAGGCTGACCCCCCATCCCTTCAACCTCTGCAGCAATGCTGGCAGCACTCATACATCTATATCCGAAAGACTGACCGCTGAGCACTTGCACTCAACTTCTTTGGTCGACCGTGGCGAGGCCTGTTCTGAGTGGAACCTGTCCTGTTAAACCGGTGTATGGTCTTGGCCACCGTACTACAGCTCAGTTTCAGGGTCTTGGCAATCTTCTTATAGCCTAGGCCATCTTTATGTAGAGCAACAATTCTTTTTTTCAGATCCTCAGAGAGTTCTTTGCCATGAGGTGCCATGTTGAACTTCCAGTGACCAGTATGAGTGTGAGAGCGATGACACCAAATTTAACATACCTGCTCCCCATTCACACCTGAGACCTCGTAACATTAATGAGTCACATGACACCGGGGAGGGAAAATGGCTAATTGGGCCCAATTTGGACATTTTCACTTAGGGGTGTACTCACTTTTGTGGCCAGCGGTTTAGATATTAATGGCTGTGTGTTGAGTTATTTTAAAGGGGACAGCAAATTTACACTGTTATACAAGCTGTACACTCACTACTTTACATTGTAGCAAAGTGTCATTTCTGCAGTGTTGTCACATGAAAAGATATAATCAAATATTTGCAGAAATGTGAGGGGTGTACTCACTTTTGTGAGATACTGTATATCCCTCTGGCTCAGTGTGCAGTGCCACATAGGGATGTGTATGATGTCTTGGAGCTTGACTAGTCAATGTTTGGCCTTCAATTACGTTGGAGGTTCTAGCAGGGGAGTGCAGCTACGTTAATACCAACGATACTTGTCCTATGAACCACAAGTAAGCATTAGGCCAAATGCATCATTTTTCATAGTAAAATTACATGTTTAAAGTCCAGAACCATTTTTCATAGTGTAGAACCAGTTTAGATGTTTTATTATATCCTTCTGGCTCAGTCTGCAGTGCCTCATATGGATGTTTATGAAGTCTTGGAGCTTGACTAGTGAATGTTTGGCCTTCAGTTTTTTTGAAGGTTCTAGCAGGGGAGTGCAGCTACGCTAATACCAACAATGCTTGTCCTATGAACCCCAAGCAAGCATTAGGCCAAATGCATAAATTTTCATAGTAAATTTACATGTGTTTACATTATTGAACCCTTTCTCAGAGTGTAGAACCAGTTTAGATGTTTTTTTTATATCCCACTGGCTCAACATGCAGTGCCTCATATGGATCTGTTTGAAGTCTTGGAGCTTGACTAGTCAATAGTTGGCCTTAAGTTTCATTGGAGTTTCTAGCAGGGAGTGCAGCTACACTTATACCAACGATGCCTGACTTATGAACCTCAAGCAAGCTTTAGGCCAAATGCAACTGTATTGCTATTATATTTTATAGTTAGTTGTTGGAGAACCAGTCTAGAATTGAATACAGCTTTGGAAAAAATTATCAGTTTATCTGGTTTTACTATTCATAGGTATGTGTTTGAGTAAAATGTAATTTTTTTTCATTCTATTAACTACTGACAACATTACTCCCAAATTCCAAATAAGAATATTCTCAATTAGATTATTTATTTGTAGAAAACAACATCTGGTCAAAATAACCAAATAAAGATGCATTGTTTTCAGACCTCAAATAATGCAAAGAAAAGAAATTCATATTAATTTGAATTACTAATGTTTTATCTTAGGACGAGTTCAGAAATACATTTTTGTTGAATAACCCAGATTTTTAATCACAGCTTTCATGCGTCTTGGTATGCTCTCCACCAGTCTGTCACATTGTTGTTGGGTGACTTTATGCCACTACTGGCACAAAAATTCAAGTTGCTCTGCTTTGTTTGATGGCTTGTGACCATCCATCTTCCTCTTGATCAAATTCCAGAGGTTTTCAATGGGGATCAGGTCTGGAGATTGGGCTGGTCATGACAGGGTCTTGATCTGGTGGTCCTCCATCCACACCTTGATTGACCTGGCTGTGTGGCATGGAGCATTGTCCTGCTGGAAAAACCAATTCTCAGAGTTGGGGAACCTTGTTAGAGCAGAAGGAAGGAGGTGTTCTTCCAGAATAGCCTTGTACTTGGCTTGCTTCATGCGCCCTTCACAAAGACAAATCTGCCCGATTCCTGCCTTGCTGAAGCATCCCCAGATCATCACCGATCCTCCACCAAATTTCACAGTGGGTGCGAGACACTGTGGCTTGTTGGCCTCTCCAGGTCTCCATCTAACCATTAGACGACCAGGTGTTGGGCAAAGCAGAAAATTTGACTCGTCAGAGAAGATGATCTTACTCCATTCCTCTACGGTCCAATCCTTATGGTCTTTTGCAAACTTCAGCCTGGCTCTTCTTTGCTTCTCATTGATGAAGGGCTTTTTTATAGCTTTGCACGACTTCAGCCCTGCCCCTAGATGCCTGTTTCGAACCATCTTCGCTGTGCACTTCATCCCAGCTGCTGTTTGCCAATTCTTTTTGTAGGTCATCCTACGGTTGTTGAGTGACATTCGAATGAGTTGATGGTCATCTCGGTCAGTGGACAGTCTGTAGCTTTGCTGTCCCCAATGTCTGTTGCTTGACCTTGTTCTATTGAACCGCCGTCTTTGAAATTTTCAGGATGGAAGCAAACTGACGCTCACTGTATCCCTCTGCCAGTAAAGCCAGAATTCAACCCTTCATTTCCTCATTCAAAGCTTTTCTTTTCAACTCTTTTGTCATGCTGAATAGTTATTTTTTTATTCAGTGGACAGTCTGTAGCTTTGCTGTCCCCAATGTCTGTTGCTTGACCTTGTTCTATTGAACCGCCGTCTTTCAAATTTTCAGGATGGAAGCAAACTGACGCTCACTGTATCCCTCTGCCAGTAAAGCCAGAATTCAATCCTTCATTTCCTCATTCAAAGCTTTTCTTTTCAACTCTTTTGTCATGCTGAATAGTTATTTTTTTATTCAAATTACCTCTGAGGTACTACTGTTTTTGCCATCCAGCTGGTCCTACTGCAAGAGGACAGTGATGACCACCGCAGTTGTTTTTATACTTTTCCTCGTTAAATTCGTTTTGGTTTAGGTAATCACCTTATCAGTACCTCATTAAGTAAAATGATGTGTGCCTGTGTTGGAATTTAACAGACACTGGAATGGAATGGCTGCCATACATGTAGAGATGCTGTTTTAAGAAAAATTAGGAGTGGTCTCTTAAGCTCCAAGACTTCAAACAGATCCATATGAGGCACTGCACGTTGAGCCAGTGGGATATAACAAAACATCTAAACTGGTTCTTTACTATGAGAAATGGTTCTGGACTTTAAACACATGTAATTTTACTATGAAAAATTATGCATTTGGCCTAAAGCTCGCTTGAGGTTCATAGGACATGTATCATTGGAATTAATGTAGCTGCACTCCCCTGCTAGACCCTCCAAAGAAACTGAAGGCCAAACATTGACTAGTCAAGCTCCAAGACTTTATACACATCCATATGAGCCACTGCACCTTGAGCCAGTGGGATATACCAAAACATCTAAACTGGTTCTAAACTATGAGAAATGGTTCAGGACTGTAAACCCATGTAATTTTACTATGAAAATTGATGCATTTGGCCTAATGCTTGCTTGGGGTTCATAGGACTAGCATTGCAGGTATTAGCGTAGCTTCACTCCCCTGCTAGAACCTCCAAAGAAACAAAAGGCCGAACAATGACTAGTCAAGCTCTAAGACTTTATACACATCCATTTGAGGCACTGCACACTGAGCCAGTGGGATATATGTACACTTCTGGACTGGTACAATGCTATGACAACTAGTTCAGGATATTAAATACGTAATTTTAGTATGGAAATATATGCATTTGGCATCGTTGGTATAAGCGTAACAGCACTCCCGAGATAGAATCTCCAAAGAAACTGAATGCCAACCAATGACATGTCAAGCTCCAAGACTACAATCACATCCATATAAGGCATTGCACATTGAGACAGAGGGATATATGTAAACTTCTAGACTGGTTCTCCTATATGACAACTAGTTCACGAATGTAAACACATTTAATATTAGTAGGAATATAGTTGCATTTGGCCTAAATCTTGCATGGGGTTCATAGGAGAAGATCATTGGTATTAGCGTAGCTGCACTCCCCTGCTAGAACCTCCGAAGAAACTGAAGGCCAAACATTGACTAGTCAAGCTCCAAGACTTCAAAAACATCCAGATGAGGCACTGCACGTTGTGACAGTGGAATATAACAGAACAGCTAAACTGGTTCTACACTATGAGAAATGTTTCAGGACTGAAAACACATGTATTTTAACTACAAAAAATCATGCATTTGGCCTAAAGCTTGCTTGGAGTTCATAGGACAAGTATCCTTGGTATTAACCTTTTCACGCGTGAATTTCAAAAATCCCTCAACGGCCCCCAGCGTGAGATTTTTGCGCGTGACTTCAGTACTCACTCAGAGTTCCAGAATATGATTATGACATCACAATACATTTCATCCGCAGCTTCCCAAAAACACCACGTTGCTTACTAGTTATGCATCTATTTTTTTATTTCAATTATATTAGCAAACCTCTACCAATAGTAACTGTTAAAAATGTATATTGAATAATTATTGACCAATCTTAAGAATGCTGTCCTTTATCTAAAAATCGCGGCACAAAAGATACTGACACGCTTCACTTGTTGTATCAACAAAACATACGCTAACTATCAGGCAATAGGTGGTGTGAAAATAATTTATTTACGTAATTATTCTCAAAAGTTTGACAAATTATGAATTCAGATTCTTGCATTTAGTAATGGACAAATACGATCAGTGAAAAAATAGACTTTTTGGTGTGGCCAGACATTGACTAGTCAAGCTCCAAGACATCATACACATCCCTATGAAGCACTGCACACTGAGCCAGAGGTATATATGCACATTTCTGGAGTGGTTCTCCAATACGACAACTAATTCACGACGGTAAACACATTAAATATTAGTAGGAATATAGTTGCATTTGGCCTAAAGCTTGCTTGGGGTTCATAGGACAAGCATCGTTGGTATTAGCGTAGCTGCACTCCCCTGCTAGACCCTCCAAACAAACTGAAGGCCAAACAATTGACTTGTCAAGCTCCAAGACTTCATACACATCCATATGAGGCACTGCACACTGAGCCAGAGGGATATATGTACACTTCTAGACTGGTTCTCCAATACGACAACGAGTTCACGACTGTAAACACATTAAATATTAGTAGGAATATAGTTGCATTTGGCCTAAAGCTTGCGTGGGGTTCATAGGAGAAGCACTGGCGGCATAGGCGTAGCTGCACTCCCTTGCTAGAACCTGCTAAAACGGTATAGGCGTAGCTGCACTCCCCTGCTAGAACCTCCAAAGAAACTGAAGGCCAAACATTAACTAGTCAAGCTCCATGACTTCAAACAGATCCATATCAGGCACTGCATGTTGAGACAGTGGGATATAACAAAACATCTAAACTGCTTCTACACTATGAGAAATGGTTCAGGACTGTAAACACGTATTTTAACTACGAAAAATGATGCATTTGGCCTAAAGCTTGCTTGGGGTTCAAAGGACAAGTATCCTTGGTATTAACGTAGCTTCACTCCCTTGCTAGAACTGCCAAAGTAACTGAAGGCCAAACACTGACTAGTCAAGCTCCAAGAATTCATACATATCCATATGAGGCACTGCACATTGAGCCAGAGGGATATATGCACACTTCTAGACTAGTTCTCCAATACGACAACTAGTTCACAACTGTAAACACATTAAATATTAATAGGAATATAGTTGCATTTGGCCTAAAGCTTGCTTGGGGTTCATAGGAAAAGCATCATTGGTATAAGCGTAGCAGCACTCCCTGCTAGAACCACCAAAGAAACTGAAGACCAAACACTGACTAGTCAAGCTCCAAGACATCATAAACATCCATATGACGCACTGCACACTGAGCCAGAGGGATACTTGTAAACTTCTGGACTGGTTCTCCAATACGACACCTAGTTCACGACTGTAAACACATTTTGTTTTAGTAGGAAAATAGTTGATTTTGGCTTAAAGCTTGCTTGGGGTACATAGGACAAGGATCATTTGTATAAGCATAGCTGCACTCCCTTGCTTGACCCCACAAAGAAACTGAAGGCCAAACATTGACAAGACTGGCTCCAAGACTTCAAACACATCCATATGAGGCATTGTACGTTGAGACGAAGGGAAATATATAAACTTCTGGGCTGGTTCTGCACAATGACAACTAGTTCCGGATTGTAACCACTTAATTTTAGTATGAAAATATACAGTATCTCACAGAAGTGAGTACACCCCTGACATTTTTGTAAATATTTGATTATATCTTTTCACGTGACAACACTGAATAAATGACACTTTGCTACAATGTAAAGTAGTGAGTGTACAGCTTGTATAACAGTGTAAATTTGCTGTCCCCTCAAAATAACTCAACGCGCAGCCATTAATGTCTAAACCGCTGGCAACAAAAGTGAGGACACCCTTAAGTGAAAATGTCCAAATTGGGACCAAAGTGTCAATATTTTGTGTGGCCACCATCATTTTCCAGCACTGCCTTAACCCTCTTGGGCATGGAGTTCACCAGAGCTTCACAGGTTGCCACTGGAGTCCTCTTCCACTCATCCATGACGACATCACGGAGCTGGTGGATGTTAGAGACCTTGCGCTCCTCCACCTTCTGTTTGAGGATGTCCCAAAGATGCTCAATAGGGTTTAGGTCTGGAGACATGCTTGGCCAGTCCAACACCTTTACCCTCAGCTTCTTTAGCAAAGCAGTGGTCGTCTTGGAGGTGTGTTTTGGGTCGTTATCATGTTGGAATATTGCTCTGCGGCCCAGTCTCCAAAGGGAGGGGATCATACTCTGCTTCAGTATGTCACAGTACATGTTGGCATTCATGGTTCCCTCAATGAACTGTAGCTTCCCAGTGCCGGCAGCACTCATGCAGCCTCAGACCATGACACTCCCACCAACATGCTTGACTGTAGGCAAGACACACTTGTCTTTGTACTCCTCACCTGGTTGCTGCCACACACTCTTGACACCATCTGAACCAAATAAGTTTATCTTGGTCTCATCAGACCACAGGACATGGTTCCAGTAATCCATGTCCTTAGTCTGCTTGTCTTCAGCAAACTGTTTGCGGGTTTTCTTGTGCATCATCTTTAGAAGAGGCTTCCTTCTGGGACGACAGCCATGCAGACCAATTTGATGCAGTGTGTGGCGTATGGTCTGAGCACTGACAGGCTGACCCCCCACCCCTTCAACCTCTGCAGCAATGCTGGCAGCACTCATACGTCTATTTCCCAAAGACAACCTCTGGATATGACACTGAGCACGTGTACTCAACTTCTTTGGTCGACCATGGCAAGGCCTGTTCTGAGTGGAACCTGTCCTGTTAAACCGGTGTATGGTCTTGGCCACCGTGCTGCAGCTCAGTTTCAGGGTCTTGGCAATCTTCTTATAGCCTAGGCCATCTTTATGTAGAGCAACAATTCTTTTTTTCAGATCCTCAGAGAGTTCTTTGCCATGAGGTGCCATGTTGAACTTCCAGTGACCAGTATGAGGGAGTGTGAGAGCGATAACACCAAATTTAACACACCTGC
>JACXGI010014162.1:0-19535 GCA_016801175.1 Esox masquinongy | reverse complement strand
ACTACCCAGATTGCTGTTATATCAATAATACTACCCAGATTGCTGCTAGTTTACGGTACTCTTTTTTGTTCTAAACTGCTGCTTGTGTACAGTGTTATGTATATTGTTGCTTTATTTTATTATTATTATCTGTCTAGCTATATTTTTGCTGATATACTCTTCTTAATTCTCACTACATAGTTGTCATTTGCAGTGTCACATGAATTGCATTGTGCAGGATGATGCTGTGTTGTTTGGTGCATTTGACAAATAAACCTTGAAACCTTGACACAGACAGACATCGATAGGCGAAGAGACGGCGAGAGAAAGGTGAGGGTGAGAGAGAGAAAATAATGAGAGAGAATGAGAGAGAAATTAACAGACTGTACAGTAGATAACCTGGTAGTTAGATCATCTGACCAGAAAAACAGAAACATTGTTAAATGACTACCCGAGCAGGAAAGGTGAAAACGTGTTGTTCCGCCCTTGGGCAAGGCACTCAACCCCAACTGCTCTGTTAAGTCTCTCTGGATAAAAGTATCTGCTAAATTACTCCAACGTAAACGGCAGATACAGACCTGTCACTAATAACTAACCTGGTCATTCCGAAGTCACAAACCTTCACCACATTCTTGTCACTGACCAGACAGTTCCGTGCTGCCTGGTGGAGGAAAACACAGTATCATCAGTGCACCAAGTCTGACAGAACTGCTGTATGATCATTTGTTTATGTTTAAGGCTTTTGGGGGAGACAGTAGACCTGAATTGTTGGCATACAGTACAACATATTTACTAATCATCTTAAATGTACAGTACATGTTGGAGCTAGAGGGGCTTAGGTTACAACCCTGTCAACTCCCTGAGTTAAATGGCAGGTTGGTTTGTTTCCAATGTTAATTGAACATTTGTATAGTCAGATATACAGTCCCCTCCAAAAGTATTGGAACAGTAAGGCAAATTCCTTTGTTTTTGTTGTTCACTGAAGACATTTGGGTTTAAGATCAAAAGATGAGTATGAGACAAGTGTTCAGAATTTCAGCTTTCATTTCCTGGTATTCACATGTAGATGTGTTTTAAACAACTCAGGACATACCACTCTTTGTTTGAACCCACCCATTTTTCAAGTGAGCAAAACTATTGGAACATGTGACTGACAGATGTTCCTTGTTGCCCAGGTGTTGCCTTTTAGGTTGATTGTTCAAACATTAAATAGCTCTGCATGACTAGTCTAAGTTTTCATCCTTGGTTTAAACTTATAAAGACTGCATTTCTTGTTAAAGAGGATAAACCAGCATGAAGACCAAAGCGCTGTCTATGGGAGAAAAGCAAGCCATGGTCAAGCTGAGAAAAGAAGGAAAATCGACCAGAGCCATTGGACAAACATTGGGCATAGCAAGCACAACAATTTGGAATGTCCTGAAAAAGAAAGAAACTACTGGTGTACTGAGCAACAGACGTCGAACAGGTTGGCCAAGGAAAACAACAATAGTTGATGACAGAAATATCGTAAGAGCTGTGAAGAAAACCCCCAAAATATCAGTAAATGACATCACCAACGACCTCCACAGCGCAGGGGCGAAGGTATCACAATCCACTGTTTGAAGAAGACTCAGAGAGCAGAAATATTGAGGCCACACCACAAGATGCAAACCACTCATCAGCAGTAAGAATCGGAAGGCCAGATTGAAATTTGCAAAGAAGTACAGAGATGAGCCGCAAAAGTTCTGGAACACAATCTTATGCACTGATGAGACCAAGATTAATCTCTACCAAAGTGATGGAAAGGCCAAAGTGTGGAGAAAGAATGGAACTGCTTATGATCCGAAGCATACAAGCTCATCTGTGAAGCATGGTGGAGGTAATGTCATGGCTTGGGCGTGCATGGCTGCTTCTGGAACAGGCTCATTAATATTTATTGATGATGTAACTGATGATGGTAGCAGCAGAATGAATTCAGAAGTGTACAGAAACATTTTGTCTGCCAATTTACAGAGAAATGCATTGAAACTAATCGGGAGGAAGTTTATCATGCAGCAGGACAATGACCCAAAGCACACTGCCAACAAAACAAAGGACTTCATCAGGGGAAAAAAGTGGAAGGTTTTAGACTGGCCAAGTCAATTACCTGACCTTAACCCAGCAGAGCATGCATTTCACCTCCTTAAGAGGAGACTGAAGGGAGAAACACCCCGAAACAAACAAGAACTGAAAGAAGCTGCGGTAAAAGCCTGGAATAGCATCACAAATGAAGAATGCAACAGTTTGGTGACGTCGATGGGTCGCAGGCTAGAGGCAGTTATTGCAAGCAAGGGTTGTGCCACCAAATATTAAATGTTATTTACTTTAAGATTATTTGTTCCTTTACTTTTGCTCACCTAAAAATGCTGTGGTCTAATACAAACGGTGATATGTCTTAAGTTGTTTAACACATCTAAATGTGAATACCAGGAAATAAAAGCTGAAATTCTGAACTCTTGTCTCATACTCATCTTTTGATCGTAAACCCAAATGTCTTCGGTGAACAACAAAAACAAAGGAATTTGCTTTACCGTTCCAATACTTTTGGAGGGGACTGTAATAAGAACACCTGTCCTTACTCCAACATTGCTTTCTAGGGGTTTGTACAAGAGACCTTCCTGCCAAAATGAATCAAAACCTTTTTCAGAATCAAGAAAGCTTGAACTGGTGCTATTTTGGTTTCCAATGGGGTAAACAAAGGAGTTTAGGGTGTGAATATGATCAGTTGCAATAACATGGTAATCATTTGATTTGGCTTGTAATTCAGCTTTAACTCCCTCTCTTTCTCATTCTGCATCTCTTTCATCAGGTCTTTTCCTATTGGCTGGCAGTCTCACCAGCTCTCTTCCTACTGGCTGCCTGACTCACTAGCTCTCTTCCTACTGGCTGCCAGACTCACCAGCTCTCTTCCTACTGGCTGCCAGACTCACCAGCTCTCTTCCTACTGGCTGCCAGACTCACCAGGTCTCTGTGTATGAAGCTGTGAGTCTCTAGGTATTCCATGCCCTCGCAGGCATCCTGGCAGAAGGAGAGTAGCCACGTCATGGTCAAGGTGCCCCCTCTCTGCCTCAGGTAGTTGAGGAGGCAGCCATTGTCCAGGAACTCCGTCACAATGCACATTGGCTTCTGCTGAGTACACACACCGTAGAGCTGGACCAGCTTCGGATGGCACAGCCTCCTGACACAGAAACGCACGCACAACATCACAACATCACGACTCTTGAAGAGGAAGTTGTTCTGAGTGCCGTGATGATGTCATCCGTTTAGGAGGTGCTCCAAAGGCAGTCTGCTCAGTCTATGGAAAGTGTGGTTGCAGAGATGTTGCGTGGGCCACGGAGGTGACGAAGACAGGAAGTCTCACACACATACCACTCGTAGACCTTTCACCAGCCATGACTCTGTGACCCCTTCCTGTGTGTGTGTGATCTCATTTCCTGAACTTGTCTTTAAACGGCTGTTGCCATCGCGTTGTTTGACTAAGTCATCTATATAGCTTCCACTAGTTTGTATGTTTGCACACACTGCAGACACCATTTACATGATAAAGGGGAACTATTGGTTCAGGTGGTTAATTTAATTTAGTCACCTACATGTAAATTAGTTTACTATTAAAGCAACTACATGTAAACTAAGGTCCTTCAAAGTCTCAAATAAGTAAACTCATTTACTAATAAAGTCACAGACAGTTAAATTCAGGTGCAGTTGAAAACACAGACAGTTAGGTTAACTCTGACAGTTAACTCTGGTACTGTAACAGTCAGCTCAGTAGATGGAAAGTCTGGTTAGTCAGATTGGACAACTGAGGAGACAAAGACAGGAAATCACACACAGATCAGGAAATCACACAAAGAAAAGACAAAGGTGTGTCTTTTCTTTCTACTGCTTTCTCTGTCTCACAGACACACACAAACCCACACTCACACCTTAAACCTCAATGGTCTTTTGCTCTCTGTCTCTCTCTCCCTTTCTCAGAGACACACACCTCAGAGCTGGTCCCTCGCATACACACTCACACCACTCTCAGATCTGTTCCCACACACACAAATGTTTACTCTAAATGTGGAGATCAAACTAGATTAAGATTTTACTTAATTTTACCTATCCTTAAACCTAACTTTAAACTAAACCTTTAACGCAATGATCTAACATACATAACATACTGTTTCCCAAAACGTTGGGACACTTCGTAAAATGTAAATAAAAACAGAATCCAATGATGTGCAAATCATTTAAACCCTGTATTCAATAGAAAATAGTACAAAGACAACATATCAAATGTTGAAACTGAGAAATGTTATTGTTTCTTGAAAAATACATGCCCACTTTGAATTTGATGCCAGCAACACGTTTCAAAAAAGTTGTGACAGAGGCAACAAAAGACAAAACACGATTCTGTAGTGGAAATCCCTGCCATGGGCTCAGGAACACTTCTGAAAACCATTGTCTGTGAACACAGTACGTCGCTGCATCCACAAATGCACGTTCAAACTCCACCATGCAAAGAAGAAACCAGATATAAACAAGATCCACCGCCTTCTCTGGGCCTGAGCTCATTTAAGATGGACTGTGGCGAAGTGGAAAACTGTCCTGTGGTGTGACAAATCAAAATTTGATATTATTTTTGGGAATCATGGACAGATGTCCTCCTGACTAAAGAGGAGAGGGACCATCCGGCTTGTTATCAGCGCACAGTTCAAAGGCAGCCATCTGTGATGGTATGGGGGTGCATTAGTGCACATGGCATGGGTGACTTGATATAGGGATACATTATTTGCCCATCATTGCATTCTGGGTTTTTTTTGCATTTTACACAATGTCCCAACTTTTTTGGAAACATTGTTGTATATGCCTAAACCTAATTTAGCCTTAATGCCAAACCCTTAACCTAACTGATAACACTGTGTATCAATATGTTATTTTATTTTTTTATTTTCAAATTGTTGATGCCTCAAATGTATAGAAAATGGCTCTTATTCACCACAAACTTTGCTTTTGTGACCAGGACAGTGATATTTAGAAATTTACTAATTTTCCAGATTGATTTAGTGCTGAGTAAACTTGAAGTAACTTCTAGAACTTTCTAGAGCTTTCCAGTAATATAAATAGTAGTATAAATACAGGATTACAACAGCATCAAGGCCTTGCTGGATGCCTTGAAGTATGATGAGTACGGCTGGGAGGTCATAGGAGACTTCAAAATGGTGGCATTCCTGATGGGTCTCCAAGGAGGTTTTACCAAGTTTCCCTGCTATCGTTGCCTATAGGACAGCAGGGACACCAAGACGCACTACCACAGATGGGACTGGCCACAGCGAACCGAGTTCTCTGTGGGGAGGAACAATGTCAAGTGGGAGCCACTGGTGGACCCCTGGAAGGTGCTGATGCCACCACAGCACATCAAATTGGGCCTTATGGAACAATTAATCAGAGCTCTAGATAAAGAGTCGGCAGCCTTCAAGTACCTTCAAGACTTCTTCCCCAAGCTGTCTGAGGCAAAGGTCAAACCCGTTGTCTTCGTCGGACCACAGATAAAGAAGATCCTGGGGTCCAATGAATTCCTCAAGAAGCTCACTGGTAAGGAGAAAGCCTCTTGGAACAGCTTTGTCGCAATGGTTTGCGGTTTCCTGGGCAATCACAAGGCCGAAAACTATGTGGAGCTGCTTGAGACTCTGGTGAAGAACTACGGCACAGTGGGCAGTAGGATGTCCCCCAATGTCCATATCCTTGATGCTCATCTTGATAAATTCAAGAAGAACATGGGAGCATACTCGGAAAAGCAAGGCAAGCGCTTCCACCAGGATATATTGGACTTTAAACATCGCTACCAAAAACAGTATAATGAGAACATGATGGGAGACAACATTTGGGGGCTGATTCATGAGAGTGAATTACAGTATAATCATAAATCTCGAAAAACTACTCACTTCTAAATCTTTTGTATTCATTTTTGTATTACTTTTGTATAAATACATGTTAATTTGGATTCATATGTTGTTTTTTCGGACTTCATGTGAAAGAAAAGACACCAATTCGCCCGTTTTCTCATAGGAAGTGGATACATTTCAAAATATCACTGTCCTGCTCACAAAAGCAAAGTTTGTGGGGAATAATAGCCATGTTCTATACTTTCTTGGCATAAGCAATTATGAAACAACACTACCCAGGAACAAAAATTGTGTTACATAATGTAATGCCTAATCCTAACTCTTTTTCTAACCCTGACCCCAAATGTAACTTTTCCCCTAAACACTTTCTGATTCAAACAGACTTTGGGGGACATTTAAATAGCTAGATAGTCAGAACCATACAATTTCAGACCTGGTGACTATTTTGAGAACCGGTTCACCTCAATGTGTGTACTTGTGTGTGTGTGTGTGGGACCAGGTCTGAGAGCGGTGTGTGTGTATACAGTGTGTGTGTGTGTGAGTGTGCGAACTAACTTACATCATGATCTTGGCCTCCTCTATGAAGTCCTCCTCATACATGGCCCCCTCGTTGATTGTCTTAATGGCCACCTTGCACAGAGCCCTCCACTTCCCCAGACGGACGATGCCAAACTGACCACTGCCCACCTCCTTCATCAGTGTCAGCTCACTTGGGTCGATCTCCCACTTCTCTGTAAACACGGGGAGGTGGAGGTGTTCATCATGTGTCGTAAACAAAATGTGTGCACGCTCACCATCACAGCACCTCTATCACGTTCCAAGTCACATTGACAGAAGCCTGGGGTAGCGGGAGGTGTATTAACCTGAGCTGAAGCCTGAGGTAATGGGGAGTTGTATTAACCTGAGCTGAAGCCTGGGGTAGTGGGAGGTGTATTAACCTGAGCTGAAGCCTGAGGTAATGGGGAGTTGTATTAACCTGAGCTGAAGCCTGGGGTAGTGGGAGGTGTACTAACCTGAGCTGAAGCCTGAGGTAATGGGGGGGTGTACTAACCTGAGCTGAAGCCTGGGGTAGTGGGAGGTGTACTAACCTGAGCTGACGCCAGGGGTAGCGGGAGGTGTACTAACCTGAGCTGAAGCCTGGGGTAGTGGGAGGTGTACTAACCTGAGCTGACGCCTGGGGTAGCGGGAGGTGTACTAACCTGAGCTGAAGCCTGAGGTAATGGGGGGGTGTACTAACCTGAGCTGAAGCCTGAGGTAATGGGGGGGTGTACTAACCTGAGCTGAAGCCTGGGGTAGCAGGGGGGACGCAGCGTCCCGTGGGTCCAACCGGGTACCTTAATCTGGTCACCAGACCTAATCAACACACAGACAGAGTGTGTGCATGTGTGACACATGGAAATACAAGTCAGGTTTAAGGGAATAGGGAACATGGACGTCTGTATTTCCAGTCCCCACAGGAATAGAAACACAAATGTGTGTGTGTGTTCTACCTGCAGCATTGTGGTTGTGGTACTTTATGAGGTCTGGTATGGAACTGAAGACGTGTTTCTCACACAGGTAGAAGCTTCCAGAATCACTGAGCTTAATCTGGTAGTGTCTGATCCCACCGTTTATACTAAAAGGAATAGGGGCAGAGGGAGAGCGATAGAGGGAAAGAGGGGGTGAAGGGGCAGAGGGGGAAGAGAAAGAGGGTGAGAGAGGGAAAGAAAGAAGGGAAAGAAAAAGGAAAAAGAGTGAGAGAAGAAGAATCCTTGTCTTCAGAACAGATCAACACACAGTACAACAGATGGCAAATCATATTTTATGACCTTTGACCCCTGCGCTCTAGTGAATCATATTATATGTTGTTATGAGCATTAACTAGGTTACAGTGCTACGACTTAACATAAAGCATTAACTAGGTTACAGTGCTATGACTTAACCCAGAGCATTAACTAGGTTACAGTGCTACGACTTAACATAAAGCATTAAATAGGATACAGTACTATGACTTAACCCAGAGCATTAACTAGGTTACAGTGCTACGACTTAACATAAAGCATTAACTAGGTTACAGTGCTATGACTTAACCCAGAGCATTAACTAGGTTACTATGCTATGACTTAACCCAGAGCATTAACTACGTTACAGTGCTATGACTTAACCCAGAGCATTAACTAGGTAACTGTGCTATGACTTAACATAAAGCATTAACTAGGTTACAGTGCTATGACTTAACCCAGAGCATTAACTAGGTTACAGTGCTACGACTTAACATAAAGCATTAACTAGGTTACAGTGCTATGACTTAACCCAGAGCATTAACTAGGTTACAGTGCTACGACTTAACATAAAGCATTAACTAGGATACAGTGCTATGACTTAACCCAGAGCATTAACTAGGTTACAGTGCTACAACTTAACATAAAGCATTAACTAGGTTACAGTGCTATGACTTAACCCAGAGCATTAACTAGGTTACTATGCTATGACTTAACCCAGAGCATTAACTACGTTACAGTGCTATGACTTAACCCAGAGCATTAACTAGGTAACTGTGCTATGACTTAACCCAGAGCATTAACTAGGTTACTATGCTATGACTTAACCCAGAGCATTAACTACGTTACAGTGCTATGACTTAACCCAGAGCATTAACTAGGTAACTGTGCTATGACTTAACCCAGAGCATTAACCAGGTTACAGTGCTATGACTTAACCCAGAGCATTAACTAAATACTACGAATCATAATACATTGACAGATGATATACAAGACTTACCCGAAAGCTTTAGTGAATAACGAGACAGTGTAACAGCCTTTCTGACTGGACTCCCTCACCACGAAGCCCCCCTCTTTACCCTGAAACACATTTGGCACACAGGCCAACCTTTAAAACACCCTTTAAAACACCCTGACTGACTGATGGGTAGAAAGATGGATCTGACCTCCTGCCTCAGGAGCTGTTCAGCTTCGGATCTGGTGATGTTCTGGCAGTACCACCTGAAAGGTTGAGACCATCCAGTCAACAGATGGGTCACGTGATATTGAGCATTTGGATTTAAAAGGCCCACAAAATAATATTTTTTTCTACTCGCTGGGTTTGTACAGACTCTCTTATGGCCTTTGAGAAAGGAAAGCATCATATCAGTGATGAGTCTAATCCCGGGCACTCAGGGACAGTCTGTGAAGTCAGGGACAGTCTCTGAAGCATGGGGACAGTCTGTGAAGTCAGGGACAGTCTCTGAAATATGGGGGAAGTCTGTGAAGTCAGGGACAGTCTCTGAAGTCAGGGACAGTCTCTGAAGTCAGGGGCGGTCTGTGGAGTATGGGGACAGTCTGTGAAGTCAGGGGCGGTCTGTGAAGTCAGGGGCGGTCTGTGAAGTATGGGGACAGTCTGTGAAGTCAGGGACAGTCTCTGAAGTATGGGGACAGTCTGTGAAGTCAGGGACAGTCTCTGAAGCATGGGGACAGTCTGTGAAGTCAGGGACAGTCTGTGAAGTCAGGGGCAGTCTGTGAAGTATGGGGACAGTCTGTGAAGTCAGGGACAGTCTCTGAAGTATGGGGACAGTCTGTGAAGTACGCGGACAGTCTGTGAAGTCAGAGAGAGTCTGTGAACTCAGGGACAGTCTGTGAAGTACAGGAATTCAGCAGTAACTCAATACACACTGCATATCAGCTATACTCACTGGTTGGCTTCTATCCTATCCTTCTCCGTTACGTAATTACTGGGGATGAAGCCTTTATTCCTGTTTGAGGACGGGTGTCATTTATGAGGAAGAGGTCAAAGAATCAGTTCATGAATAGATCTGGGGACCAGTTTATAAAAATGTAGGAATAGACACACACAGTCACTCACACACACGCACATGATACGCAAAGGACACGCACAGACACACACAGCCACTCACACACACGCATAGACACGCAAAGGACACGCACAGACACACACAGCCACTCACACACACGCACATGACACGCAAAGGACACGCACAGACACACACAGCCACACACACACACGCATAGACACGCACAGACACACACAGCCACTCACACACGCACAGACATGCAAAGGACACGCACAGACACGTAGACTTCGTACCCGTGTTTGTCCTGAACCCTCCACCATAACTGGTCCTGTTTGTGGAGGATTGTGTAGTATTCCCCCTGGACCAGGGACAGGTCTGTGTCCTCTTTAGGAGTGAAGTCGTACATGGCTACAACCTGGAGACAGATAGACAGACAGACATGACTACAACCTGGAGACAGACAGACAGACAGACATGACTACAACCTGGAGACAGACAGACAGACAGACAGTCATGACTACAACCTGGAGACAGACAGACAGACATGACTACAACCTGGAGACAGACAGACAGACAGACATGACTACAACCTGGAGACAGACAGACAGACAGACATGACTACAACCTGGAGACAGACAGACAGACAGACATGACTACAACCTGGAGACAGACAGACAGGCAGACATGACTACAACCTGGAGACAGACAGACAGACAGACATGAGTACAACCTGGAGACAGACAGACAGTCATGACTATAACGTAGAGACAGACAGACAGACAGACAGTCATGACTACAACCTGGAGACAGACAGACAAATAATTAACCTAGAGAAATAATTAAACCATGGCAACGTAGGAATCTACCTTGCGGGGGTGTGTGTGTGTGAGCTTGCGTATGTGTTTCACTAAATATTTCTATGTTACACATTTCTTCACCAGCTCCGAAACTATCAAAAAACAAATTGGCTGCCGCCACCAACCTGAAGGTCTCCTCCTTCATCATTCTCCGGTGGGGGAGGGGGCAGTTTCCTCCTGGAGCGGTCCATCTGCACACACAGACACACACACACACACATTAAGAGTTAGGAAGTGTCTTGTTCAAGGCCACAGGTAACCTTCAAGATCCCTGAGCACAACACTATGTGGTTCTGCCCTTGAACAAGGCACTTAAAGCTAAACTGACTGCATTTTAACAACATGGACTTCTATTTAAAAAAAATCTAAACACAGACACATCAACAAGATGACGTCCTTTGTGAATTTGTTGACAAGCAATAGAAAAATCAGTGAGAATTCTATAGCAATGCAGAGTGAGGAAATGGACACGCGTTTGGACAAATAGCACCCACCTTTTAATAGGTACCATAGCCAATCAGAATCACCGTTGGCCAATATGCAAATTAGCCATCTCAAATCCCTGAACGTTAGTGAAGTTCATTAGCAAGTGAACTCATTCACATTTCTGTCAAGCTAGTGAATCTAATGGCACCCACATACAAGCATATTCTCTGGTGCATTTTGCCATGAAAACCTGATATGAGAAGAAAAAAAGTAGCCAATCCTATTGCTATCTACACTCTTGTGTTTTTAAGCTGACGATAGATGGTTAGACAGCTCCAAAAATAGATTGGCAGGATATGTTATCCCTGATGTAAGATCAATACTGCCCCTGCTAGTCTAACTGTTGACATTTTTAGCCACAGAGTTTGGTTTCGTGGTAAAAGATAATGAAGGACTATGGCGAAACCACAGATGTGGCATGGGGTGGCAGCTGCCACCCTAAAAAAATGTCTTGCCACCCCAGTTGTCAGGAGTGTCTGCTATAATATATTCATATTTAATTTTATCAAATGGCGTTATATTTCTTCCTACTTTAGTTGGCAATCTCTATGGCAAACCGTTCCAATATGTTTGAGACCCCCTTCCCCGTAAAATGTTTGAGTCCAAGAGTCCGCCTGCTCTTATAACCGTACTGCCCCCCCCCTCTTCCTGTAAAAACACCGGGCGTCGGTCCATGATAAGAAACGTAAGCAACAGTCAGTCAGGATCGCACTAAACTAGCCTAGCAGTAATGAAAGAAGGTAGAGCTGCACATGTTTACTAAATATACAATATAAAATGTTATAATCTTGCATTAGCAGCAGCCATTTATTATAGTATAGATATGTCTGATATCGTCTACTAGCTAATGTAATGCAATCGTCAATATTATTGGAAAAGTTAGCTCGCTAGCAAATTTGCAGATGAAGTAGCGTGTAGCTAGCTGCCATCATTGCCATGTAATGCATGTCCTGATAGCTAGCTAGCAAAGGGGCATTGAATAATGTTGATGTAGCTTGCTATGGATAATTCAATTGTTAATTTAATCTGTGGAGAAAGTTAAGGTATATCTACTACAGTAATTCTAAATTAGATATCTCTGGATGTCTCTATAACATCAATAAAATGGGATGTTTGGTCATGTGATAAACAGTTGTAATGTAAATTTTGTCAGTATTTTGAATTGCAACTCTATATCCTCAGTATATTCAGTGTTTGTGAATTTCAAGCAAAATAAGGCATTCGTTTTCAGGATGCATTAATTTATGCTTCTGAACTTGGCAGAAAAATATAAACAATGTCTCAAAGTAAAATACTGCATCTTTTCCCTCAATGCCTGAGTTGCATATATAATACCTAGTGGAACTCCCAACACTCATAGAGATTTTGCACACTGGAAAGACTCGTACCAAACTTTGAAGACTTAAACTTTAAAGTGTAGAACATGTATGATGTTTACTAGCAAGACATTACACTGTCCTGGATATTAGCTGGATATTATAAATAAAGTGAACATAACTAACAATAGAATGACATGCCACCTAGGGCTGTAACAATTATGACATTTTAGTTGACGATTAATTGTTCTTCAGATTTGTGGTGTTTGCGCTTTTGAGCGCCACCTTTCTGGTGCAAATCCAGCAATTCGCCTCCTCAAAATTATTGGGCTCACCAAATTCAGCAATTCGGCGAACTACCACTAAATCAATGTTGTTAATGACTGCTCTCCCCAAACGCAACCGCAAAGCAATGACAATTACATTTTCCTGCGCATCGTGATGTGCTCTGCTGAAAATATGATTGCCTAGTTATTTGAAATAGCCTTCCTAACATAGCAAAACGTTTTTCAACATTCAGTTAATTAATTCAGTTAAAATGTTAAACGACTATTCATTTCATTTTCAAACGTTAATATGCAATAGGACAACAGATATTTCTATCCATGCATTTTAGTGGGCATTTTCTAATAAGGAAATATGGATGGAAATTACTAAAAATGTCGACCTACAATATTAGTAAAAATATATTACACACGCTTGAGTGTTTTTTTCTTTAGTTGATCAGAGTTGATGCGACAAATCTATTTAATAATGTTGTGAAATTTCATGACGGTGCATTGGTGCCAAACAATTCTAAACTAGGTTTAAATATACTGAAGTTAAGAAGCAAATAAGTTTCAGTTAATGATCTGCGCCTACAACTTCCCACAGAGCTGTCAAACACTCACAAAGCCCTAGACATCCATACTGATGGAAAAGGACATAATCCACATGGTATCTGTTGACACGTTTCTAACATTGGTGTAAAAATCCCTTATTCTGATTGGAAACATTCTTTTATGATCAAAATATTGTGCAAAAAGACAAAAGTCATGTAAATAATTGCATTCTGGCTCAAGTAATTGCGATCAGGCAATTGTGTAATATTTGCAACAGCCCTAATGCCACCCTTGAATTTCAATTTGCCACACTTCTGCCACCCCAATTTGTGCGTTTTATCTTATTAAATTTATTTGTTGGAGCATTATCAGAGTTGCAGACTTTCTTCTACCATTACCAGTGTTTTTTTGTCCTGCACCTGATGAGGTGGATGTGCATGTTAACACCTTTCTACATTCTGGTAAAAGGGACTGAATTATTTTAACAGAAACGGTACATGATACTGAATAGATGGAGGCAGCAAAAGATGTAAAATGTTTACAACCTGATACCTATTTGTTTGAATTATAATTTGTGAATTATATTAATAACCGTTCATTACACTGCATCAGTTATTCAGCCAACAATGCCTTAGCCTACTCTATGTCATGGAATTTTTAGTCAAATAGAACCAATTTTTAAAACCTCATAAAAAGCTGGTTTAGCAGCAAATATTTATTTTGATACATACTTAAACAGCTGTCAGTTCCACTTTAATTTTAAACAGTTATACGTTTTTTCTTTAATTCTAATTGTGTCCATGTCGCCGAAAATCATGTCTGAATCCTAGGCTCTGATCCCAGTCTCAGAGCGTGTGTTCATAGTGATCACATCAAGGAAAATTCAAACATTAGAGGACGCAGACATCTGGGCGGGAGACCCCTCCTGTGGTTGCACACCATCCGTTACGCAGGCCTGAACACACACACACACTCACCCTATAGGCATGCCCAGGACGTCTTCTGCTGTTGAAGCACAGAGGTGTGGATGGCTCCAAGTTCACACGTGTACTGATCTCTCTGCCTCACAAGATAACACAAATTAGTCAGTATCTCTGTCTGGGTCTCTCTCTCTCTCTGTATGTGTGTGTGTGTCTGTGTGTCTTTGTCTTTGTTTGTTTGTGTTTGTCTGTGTGTTTACCTGGATTCTACTGAACAGCAGCAACAGAACACTGAAAGTATCGAGTGATCTGAAAAGGACAGAACAAGGATTTATACACACACACACACACACATTTATAAAGAAAAGGAAACTGACTTCCTGTCACCGCCCACCCACTCTATATAGAGACTCAGTTGGCAACACCTGCGTGCAGCAACACTGAACCCCAGTTGCTCCTCACCGGGGCTGCAGCTAACGAGGGGATAGGTGGGTATGGTTCCGCAACAATGTCAACGTCATCTATAAGCGAGGGGGCCCTGGCATATTTCCTTCCAGAGGGCCCAGGATTCCTAGCCACGGCCCTGCTTCTCAGGCTCCACAAAGAAGATGCTTCCAAGCAGTCAGGCTAGTCATTCGTTAATGGCTAGTCAGGCTGCTGAGACACGGCTCACGTGGGCCAGCCATTGGAAAGGGTGCTTGTTCTAATCCCCGCACCGACACGTTGATCTGCTTTTAGGCGTTTTGCTGCTGGGGCCCGTGTCAACGGGCCCAGCAAGCGGGGAGGGGGGGGGTTGATGTGAGCAAAACGCACATTTCCTTTTCAAAGCAACAAACTAAAACAACACTGACACATGTAAGTGGAACAGGACAAAATAAATGTCACCGTGTTTCAAAATTTTCTGAGCTAAAACATGACCGAAAACAGGTTCCGAATTTTGGCACTGAGGCCCGTATATCTACTTCCCGAGAATCAAATGAGCTGGTATAATTTGAACGTCTCTTCATGCAGTTCAAAGAATCAGCCACCTAGCATTTGTGAGAACGCTAACCAGAATTAGAGCATTGACTACCTAAAAGAATAGTTCTCGTCTTTGCGTTAAGCTAGATAGCTTTTCTCACAAAAATACAACTATACATGCTCTTATTAAACACTGGTTATGAAAAAGTATCCACAAGTTCGTGTTTTGCTAAAAATCCTGAACGATTCATTGTTGGGAACTAACAGAAGACCAAGGCAACCGTAAGGGTTTTCACTTCAAAACATTTACATAATTAACATCATTAATGTAATCTGACTTACTGGAGGAGATCATGGTTCTGACCTCCCTCCTCTCTTGTCCTCTACCGCCCTGTCTCAGTCTTCTCCTTTGTGCTCCTCTCTATCACCCTGTCTCAATCTTCTCCTTTGTGCTCCTCTCTTTCGCTGTGTTGTTTTATGCTATCTTCTGTCTCTTTCTGCTGTTCTGTCACTCTCTTCTTCCTAGACATTCTGGGGGTGAGTTTAAGAGTGTGTGTGGTTCTAGGTAAGAACAGACAGATAAAGAGGAAAAGCAGCAATATGACGTAGGTTAGACCGCAGGTCCGCTGTTACAATGACGAACACACACACACACACACACACACACACACAGGAAAACACACAGAGACTGATGGACAGACACAAATACAAGAAGACAGACAGGAGACAGTCAGACAGACGGGGGAGACAGACAGATGTGGGAGACAGACAGACATGGGAGACACTGAAAGGGAACACCAACAACAGACGTGGAGAAAGAGACAACCTAGAAGCCCCTGAATTATCTTGGTCAAATGAAGCACACAGACAATGTGTGTGTCTCTATGTGTGTTGATAAATGTGATGTTGACCAAGCGTTTGTCATTTGGTTGTCAGAGCAATTAGACTGGCAAATCAACTGCCATTGATTTACTAAGGAGTGGAGTGTGGAAAACACCCCCACGCACACAATTCACAACCACACGCGTTCAAGTATTATCCTTTAGACCACTTCCTTGTTGCTGACTTGCGCTCTGCCACCGGGTCTATCTTGTCAACGCGCTTCCTGGTGCTTTTTGCCACTATGTAACTGGCAGTTGTGAGACGACAACCAAACGCATACGCTCACGCTATCGAGCGACAAAGGTAAGGAACATATACTTTCTTATATGGGAAACATGTACTTCGACTAATGGTCTCTTACTCAACTTTGTGCTTTTTTTTGGGGGGGGGGGCTGCGGATGAAACGGCTGGGTGTTAGGAAACGAGATGTCAATACAAAGGAGAAACGCCTGTCTGAGTTGACACATAGTTGAGAGATGAGAACTGGCGATATGTAAAATAATCTTTCAGGTTTACCTCAGTATACAGGCTACCAGTGTGTCTGGAAGAAAAAACTGTGTAGCCGGCCCATACGGAGATCTCCCCTTTGTCACGCGCAGAAAAACTTATAGCCACTGCTCAGCAGGTGCTTGCGTGAGTTGGTGCGTGGGTCATGGAGCATGGGTCCCTATATATAGGATGTTATTTTTGGTCAGCGTCTACCACAAACATTAAATCCCAAACTTACAGTAGCAGTCAAAGTGGAGTAAATGAGGAAGTGCGGTTCAAAACACTACATGGACAAAAGTATGTGGTCTCTTGCTCGTGGAACATCTTCCATCGTGTGCGTTAACATTGATATGCTACAACAGTCGCCACTCTTATGGAAGGCTTTCGCCTAGAGAGGTTGGAACATTGCTTATGGTACCATTTAGCCAGGCGAATATTAATTTGTGGGGAATTGACATTGGCGGGTTCGGAGTCGGCGTTCAAATTCTCGAAGAAGTAGTTCGGGTGTTGAGGTTAGGGCTCAATGCAGGCCAGCAGGTTATTTGACTTCCATCTTCCCAAACCTTTTCGTTATGGACCTCGCTTTGTGAAAGAAATTGACCTTTCCCTAAAATTTGTGGCACAGAATAGTCTATAATGTTGTTGTATGTTGTAGCGTTAAAATGTCCCTAGCGAAGTTAAATGCATTTTGGCTGGTATAGCGTTCTCCTCCGTTCTCTCTCCATCCTCCAAGCTCAGATCCGTCAGTCGGACTGACGGGAAACTTTACCCCAGAATCCAGCCGACGGTTCTCACTTTCCTCTTGGAGTGGGGGGATGATTCTTCATGGAAACGCATTCCACTAAGCTAGCGACGACGAGTAATTGTGCTGGTTGCTCTCAGGCAGAATGCGCAACTCGACAGTGAGATTTGTAACGGGTCAATGTGGTGGGAACATGTTTTGATTAGGGGGAGCAGATAATGGTTGAGTGCGGGACGGTATCAAGAACAGACCAACAACCTGAACGCGTCAGTGGCGGTCGAACGGTACACAGACACTCTTTGTGATAGGTGAATACAATTTAGATAAAGAAGTACTATTACCAAACATGGTGTCGACAGAAAATACCCAATCATTTTGCAACATTTATGGTAATGCTAACCTTTTTGATAACCTATGGTTGCGTAGGCTGTGGGCTTCTGTTGATTGCACTGACTGTAAATCGCCCTGGGTACTGAATGAACAACATGCAAATGTAAATGTAGGCTAGAAATAACACTTGTGAAACTGTATCGTACTGTTCTAATGAGCTGCATCCTTAAAGAAGACCGCATTCAGTATATTAATCAGTATATTAAAACAAAATTACGTCGAACTGTGCAAGCCACCGAAATCCAAAGGCTACTACTGCATGTTAAAACGTTCTTTGTGTCTATATAGGATATATATTTCAAATACGCACAGATATCCTGCCCATCTCAACACAGAATAAGTAAGTACTTAGGCCAGAGAGCGACAGGTGCGTCTGGAACAGTCACTATTTCTGTACCCTGCTTACTCATGCGTGGCTATGTGTGTTTGACAACGCAGAACTGCGTTGAATTCTATGACGCTGGTGAATGAGCATTGCAAGTACGCGTGCATGGCTTGCATGTATTTTGATTCTTAATATTTTTTTGTCTGGCCGACTGACACGGACTATGCCTGTGCTTTGATCCTGCTAGAAGATTTAGGTCTTATACATGCTTTTTTACACAGACGATGATTTGATCTCATATGATAACCTATAACTGAGGGGCAAATTGTCTGGGGTTGATTTCAAGCAGGTTTAACACCGCTATATAGCAGCATGACAGCATGTTCTCTCCCCTCCCTTGTCTCCCCTCCTCCCCTGTTCTCTTCAGTCAGTATTCGATGGCAGTGTGGAGAGGGGGTGCAGGGCTGAGATGAATGAGGAAGCGCTTCTGGAGGAGACCTTGATCAAGCGGTCCCAGCAGAAGAAGAGAACATCGCCGTTGAACTACAAGGAAAGGGTCTTTGTCCTCACCAAGGCCAAGCTCACATACTATGAGGGCAAAGCAGAGGTAGTGCACCCAAACACGCACACACATATGCAGACAAAGGGCTCCGTGGATACGGGGCCCTAAAGCAAAGACACCACCACCCCCTATGGGCCCTGGTCTAAAGTAGGGCGCTAAATAGGGAATTTATTTTCATTTATTTAACCTTTATTTAACCAGGTAGGCCGAATGAGAACAGATTCTCATTTGCAACAGTGACCTGGCCAAGACAAAGCGCAAATGTGCAGGACAACATGCAGTTACACATAGAGAACACAGAATACAAAATACGAAATGAAGTAGAGTCTGTATAAAATACAAATGCAGTACAGAGTCTATATACAGTTATTGCAAAAGTGATGAGGCAACAACAACAGTACAAATGCGCTAGAGAGTCTAGCTAAAAGTGTAAAATGCAGTAGAGAGTGTTATACAGATTGTGCAAAGTGAGGTGTATTTTGCGAGGTAGGTGGGTTAGTGTGCAAAAGTGGTGTGGCAAAGACAATAGAGAGCATAACACTAGGGCATACCTGTGCAAATGGTACAGTGCAAAGGAGCAATAACATAAGACAATTGTGCAAATAAGAGTGCAAATGTGCCACGGGGCATGACAGAGATAATAAGGGCAGCTATGTGCAAGAACAGGGGGCTCATGATGGAGGAGAGTTAACACGTACAATGAACGGTCAGTAGCTCCGACAGACATTTTTCAATGCAGTGAGGGGAATGAGGGTCTCCAGTTTCAGGGTTTTTTGTAATTCTTTCCAGTCATTGGCAGCTGAGAACTGGAAGGAGTGGCGGCCGAAGGAGGTGAGGGCTTTTGGGGTGACCAGAGAGATGTACCTGCTTGAGCGCAGGCCGCGGGTTGGTAAAGCTAAAGTGACCAGTGAACTTAGGTACAGAGGGGCTTTGTCTAGCAAGCACTTGTAAATGAATTTGTACCAGTAAGATAGGTGCCGGGTGTATAATGAATTGGTACCAGTAAGGGTTGGCGCTGGGTGTGTAATGAATTGGTACCAGTGAGATAGGTGCCGGGTGTGTAATGAATTGGTACCAGTGAGATAGGTGCCGGGTGTGTAATGAATTGGTACCAGT
>JACXGI010014161.1:5591-19632 GCA_016801175.1 Esox masquinongy | reverse complement strand
CCAACATGCTGACACTGACCCGCATCCATAACAGTGTGTCAGCTGTGGGATGAGGGGAGAGGTGTGGCATGTATAGCCAACATGCTGACACTGACCCGCATCCATAACAGTGTGTCAGCTGTGGGATGAGGGGAGAGGTGTGGCATGTATAGCCAACATGCTGACACTGACCCGCATCCATAACAGTGTGTCAGCTGTGTCCGGTATGAGGAGGTATGACCTGTAATTACTGCTGCCCACTGCTCTACTGACACTCACCGAGCCGCATTGATGGCGTGCGCGTGTGTTTTCAGGGTACTCCAGCTGGCTCGTGACTACGCCACACGTCGCTCAGCGTTCGGGAAGCCCCTGAAGGACCACCCCCTCCACGTGCAGACCCTTACCAGGATGGAGGTCAACCGACCGTTTAGTTCTTGAATTCGTAGCTTAAACCTTTTTATAACCCTTAAACCTTCCCGTTTTCAACGTGTCTTCACGCTCACCTCTACCCACTCCCCCCACAGGTGGAGACTCGAGGTGCATTCCTGCTGGTGATGGACGTTTGTCGCCTGATTGGTCGAGAGGAGACAGGCCACGCCTCCCAGCTGGATACTCATCTCCTTCGTCTGCTGACACCTGTGGCCAAACTCTACACTGGCAAACAGGTATGAGCACACACACTGTGTCTTATCCACTAACATGCAGCCCATTACATCAGAAAACAACATGGATAACAGACAATGGCAAGTGGGGTGTGTATTTAATTTATTCATTGAAAAAATACAGTAAGGGTGTGTGTGTGCCACGTGTCATAGGCGATTGCTGTGATTTCCGAGGGGCTGGAGAGTTTTGGGGGGCAGGGTTACATTGAGGACACAGGACTACCTGCAATGCTCAGAGATGCTCAGGTAGGTGGTCACAATGAAAATATGTCTGTGTGAAGGCACACCAACCTTTGGGTTCGCAGTATTTGCAAGAAAACACTAATATTATACTTAAAAAAAACTTCAATGCATTGCTGTGGCTGTATCATGGTACATTTACATTGAAGTGATTCAGCAGACATTCTTATCCAGAGTGACTGACAGAAGTGAGGCATACTTTTTCGTACTGGCCCCCTGTGGGAAACTAACCCAAAATAGAGTGGCCAAATTACACTTAAATCTGTTTTAAAAACTACAGCAAGAATTTAACGTTGCTGTCTAGCCATGATCTCACCTTGACAGAGCCTTAAGAAATTTCAAAAGAATAAAGCAATTATTATTTTTCATTCATATAATTTTTTTTTTTGCAATTTCCTTCCACACTTGTAATGCATCAGCATTTAAATAAGTCCAAGGGGGTGAATATGTATGCCACTGTATGTTGCTGTTAATGGATCAAGCAGTTTGTTACTTTCACCCTTTGTGAGTCAACAACAACTGTTAAGTGGCAGTAGTTAATTGTAGTGTAATAACACCTATCTATCTATCTATCTATCTATCTATCTATCTATCTATCTCTAGGTATTGAGTATCTGGGAGGGGACAACTAATGTCCTGTCTCTTGATGTTCTGCGCTGCATCTCTCGGACATCAGGCCTTGTACTGCAATCCTACTTTACACACATTCAGGTCAGGTGACCTAAAGTGCTAAAGTCAGTCAGTGTTTTATTTTTTAATAGCTTGGCTTTTTTGATTGTCTTAGACAGTTTGGGGATTTTTTCCACAGCCTTTGTCTAACAATAACCTCTATTGATATAATTGCTTCGCAAATGTTAATATAATTGCTCCACAAATGTTGACATACTCTGTGCCCCACTACCCCAGTCCCTTCTAGCGGCAGACTTCCTCCCCTCCCTGTCTGTGGCTGTGAGATCAGTAGACAGCGCCCTCTGTGGTTTGAGAGAATTCCTGCAGGAGGCAGTTCTCAAACCGCCAGGCTACCTGGAGCTGGCAGCACGAGATCTGGCTTACAGTCTGGCCCGCATCTATATAGGTACCCAGCAGACAGAAAATTACTGATCATATCTGAACATTACCGGCCGTGGGGATGTATTATAACTGCTGCTCTGTGTGTTGTGTGTGTTGTGTGTGTGTGTGTGTGTGTGTGTGTGTGTGTGTGTGCGCTTGTTGTCTGCATGCTTCAGGTGCTCTGCTAATTGACCACGCCTCATGGGAGGGAGCCTCTCAGTCCGATGCCTATGCTGCTCTCCGGTAAACACAGTCATCAGTCCCCACTGCTAGCAACCCACTGGTCCACTAGTTGTACCAAGACCAGCTTCAGCCTTTGACCCCGCCTAGACAAGAGCTGTCATTTAAAGTGGCCCTGTCCTGACAGCGCAGAAAATAATTTTTGTTTCAAAGTTAATAATTGAGTATCAGACCGACATAAGAGACAACTGCTGATACACAACCATATATTGAAATTGCACTTGGTATATTCTACTACTTAGTGTTATGTAGTCATGTAGTTGATGTGACTGATTTTCCTTAAAACCTGTTAGGTCTACGCAGCAGGCCGGCCCTGAGCTTTAGGCTAATTATAACAAAAAACAAAGTTCTTACAGTAACTGTCTGTGTGTGTGTGTGTGTGTGTGTGTGTGTGTGTGTGTTACAGTTGGTGTGAGCAGGAGCTGTGTCCCGTGGTCAGTAATGCAGCCACGGGATGCTACAACACGGAGACTTTGCCTCAGGATGCTGCGCTGGTCTACGAAGCGTCAGCCAGACAGTGATAGGCTGTGGGTGGAAGGCAGTTTTGTCATTCTCAATGGGATGTACTTTATGTAGAAACGGGGGAAGTTATGTATTTGATGGAGAATAACAAGCATATTTGAGACTTACTGAAAAACTGTAATAGGCTATATGCGATACACTATTCCTGATTATGGATGAATTACTACTATATAAACAGGGTATTTGTACCAGTTTTAGAATGTTTTACCTCATTGTATAGTTGTACTGTAGAACTCAGTGATGACCAATAATGAAGATTAAGTCAGAGATATTTCAGTGATGAACAAAAGCAGTATATTACAGATGCCACAGCACTGAGTACGGCTGTAAAGCTCTCCTAGTGAATCTCTGTTTATAATTGTTTTTACTTTATATTGCCCTTGCAGTAATAGGTTGAAGGAGTCATATTCAACATATTACAGCAGCATGAGAGTAGTGTCAATAGACGGGCAGGTAAACCATATTTGGCTAAGCTAAAAGATGACCCATGCTTCCATTATCACATATAAAGAGTTGTTTGTTTGCGTAAGGCATCTTCAGCCTTGGGAGGAAATGACAATCCTGGATAAGACCCAGTTGTTACAGAACCACCGGTTGGATGACCTCACCTTGTATGATAACATTCAGAGAAAGTCCCTGTCCATTTGAGCTTACAAACAAGACAGGCTTATTGAAGAGGTAAAAACATTGGCTCCAAAGGTTACACTGGAGCACATCCATATTTGTTGATCATGTCCAGTCATTGAAGTCTGCTGTTATGTCTAAGCCTTTATTACAATTAAGTACATAAGGAGCACAACACTCTTAAAATTACTTTTGACATCATGGCCTGATGCCCCACAGTACCTTGTGATTAGCCTATCAGAAGTACATGCTATTAATGAACTTGGATACATCTTACATATTGGTCGTTATTCCCCTTTACGGTGAGAGTTGTCAAAAGGGTAACAGTCTGTTTAGGATTACACAGTGCCGGGTCTAGCCTTTTTGGGGCCCTAAAAAAAAAATGATTTGGGGCCCCCTCTCCCTTATCGGTCAAGGGTTCCCTAGCAGTCAGGGACCCCCTAGCGGTTGGGGGCCTTAAACGACTGCTTTTGTCGCTTATGCCTAGAACCAGCCTTGGGGTTACATCTAACTTGACATTTTAGTAAATGCTAGCTTTAAAAGTGAAGGTAAGACTGCCTGTTTCTTGATTAAATATGTCTAATGCAGAATATTGTATTCAAATTTGTCATTTTTAATTTGTGCATGCACTGAAACGTGCTTGTGCAGGTGAACGCCTACTTGCATGAAATTATTTTCTTGTCACAACTTACAGGGTACATCTCAAAATAAATTGTATTCACACAAGTTAGAAATTAATGTATGCTAATATTTTGGGACAACGTACACAAATGTTTTTTCCCTTGCTTAACGCCATAAAATATAATAATTTCATAGCCTCTAGGCACATATTACACACTTGCAGAGTAACATGTGTACACCACACAGAAGAACCCTAAGTATCACATTGTGTTCATGTATACCGGGGTATGTATACAGTACATCAGTGTTGGGTCTTGTTACAATTTACTATTTGGTCATGTTCATGTGGGTTTAACAAAACCGGCCTAATATTTGGTTGATAGTGCATCCCACAATGCAGTTAATGGCTGCAAGTTGCAATTGGTTAGGAGCAACTGAAGAAAATGACAGTCCATTGCAGAAAAACTTCGTGACATTTGTGCCACATTCATGTACAATTGGAAAATCCTAGCTCCAACTTGAATCCTAGCTCCTACCGTCTGTTATAAATCAGTTTTGGACTGCAACCTTAATATGGATAGTGTAGCTAGTCTGAAAAGCTCATGAGTATCTTCAAAGAAGACAGCAGACTTAACCCTACATGGCATGTCCCACAATAGGAGGTTATGGTGTTCAAGAAAAATGGAAAGAGTCTGTGATGTGACTTCCAATTCTACAGCCAGCCTTAAACCCCCCAAAAGCAAGAAACAACAAATTGAAACACAGTGGCTAAGTAAAAATCCAGTAGGGTTGGAAAACTAGGATCAAGCCTAGAGAGGAGCTTTTGGGAGACTGAAAACTTCACTGGAATCGTATTACTGCGCATTGGTTATGTTGTCAATGGGCTTCCTTACAGATCGCACAATGTCCTGGATAGGCAATATTTATTTAATTACTCCCCTTTTCTCCATTCCCCAATTTTGTCATATAAAATTGTATCTACCCTGTCTCGTCATAACTCCCAACAGATTGGAATGTTGAAGATCACAGCAAACTCCTCATAGGCTTACTTGCCAAACCATTCTGTTGTTTTCAATATTGCTCTTCCAATCAGGAAGTCGCTCAGTTTGGGTCGCTCACTCATCTGACAACCTTAGGTAGTCTTACAGTAGCCCAAGTCGCCTGTGGGAGTCGCTAGACTGGGTTGTGACAAGGAAGACCCTGCTATTGACGCCTAATGCCCCCTGAGAAAAATGTGCATTGCCCGGCATGGGGCTTCCCTAGGCTTCCCAGTCACACTGCAACTAGTGTCACAGTTGGCTCAAACCTCAAACACTGCTAGCGGTTGTTAACTTGGTGCTACGAAAATCCGCATTCTACCTGTGCTACTCGGGAGGCCAAATTTGATTTTAAATTAAGATTACATAATTAGTTCAATAATTGTTCTGACTTAAAATGAACGGAAGAATACAGTTCATGTCGGATTTTCACCCCGCCCTTCCTATTTTCAGCAAGCATGTGAAACCGGCGACGGTTTGGAATATCTCTTGCCCGTAGATAGTCTGACACAATCGATGACGTGGCACGCAACCACTAGTAGTTGTTACATCGCCCTGCTTTAGCTGTCTATAATCCGATATAATCTCATAAAAAACATAAATAAAATGGGTTAGAAATTATTAACGTAATGCTATTTGACAGGAATGGTCTATCTACCAAAAACACATCGGATCTATTCGCTCCTCCCAAATTGTTTTAAAACGTTTAACACGCACATCTGTGCGTGCCCATGCACGCGTTCAAAACAACTAGGAAATGGGAAACCCGAGGAGTCGAGATCCCAGCGGTTCCCAGGAGTCTTGAAAGCAACACGCACATACATGAACTAGTGGGATGGGTTTAAATGTGGACGTCACGTCTTTTAATAACATTGATAATGTAGGCTTCTCGAGGACTGGCCTCGAGAAAGTTTTTGTACATAATATTCACGGACTTTCCTAAAACATTAAATAGACAGCTGTAAAAGCGTTGATCGAGCTTTGTATACATTATGCCGATCAGAGTGATTTTAACCTGTCACAACAGATTATGAAAAAAACAATTTACTTTATTTTACTCGGACACTTTTAATTCTCCGGTATTTCATTCTTAAGCCTTATCCGAACCTGCGAACCCGCGAACCCACATCCCGCCAGTTTCATTTAGCAAGGGATCGGAATGGACATACTTCCTGAACGGAGTAAATTATGAAATATCGGGTAGTTTTTATATCCGTGTTGTTTCTTTTGTGGTGTCCCTGTCGCCATGTCTTGGTCTCGGGTGAATATGTCACTAGGGTAATTTCTTCTAACCGATCTGCCGACGGTGCTGGTCTGGGCTCGTCTGTGGATATGGTGGGCACGCAATTCACAATGTTCCATAAGGAAAACACTGACGGGGTGAGTCAGATAACCAATTCGATTTCAAACATAAGTCTTAATTTTTGTAACGAAAAGTGCTTCGTGAAATGTGTATTATTTTCCCGTGACAAACTTTCCATGTTTGGTTGTGTTGCGCAATATCTGCAGACATGGGTATACATGTTCAGTGTTATTTAATGATTAAAGGGGAGGTTCTGTCGAGAATCCGTTGGGAGATGTTGTGATGAGACTGGGCCATAGATACAATTGGATATGCCAAATTTGGAAGGGGAAAAATGGTGCAAAAAATGAGGGTTATGCTTTAAAAAGCCTAAGCATGCTAGAAAGGTTCCACATTTTTCCACAGAATCGCATTTGGAATGATGTGTCTGCACTCAGCTTTTGATGGTCCACTGTCCTATATATCCATATTTGCAACCTTTTTTGTTGTGAAACAGTATAATTGAAAGCCATAATAGAGAATTGGTTTCTGAAATATGATTTGTCTTGGACTGTTTGGGAGCACTAACCTGCTTTAATCACTTCACGTGCATTAGTCAGTGGTAAATGATTACCCCGCAAAATGTGACCACACATTTTCTCTATAATGAAAGTAACAACATAAAAAAACATTGGGGATCAACTGCAAGCACACAAAGACTATAAATCAGGCTAAATGTAAAAATGAGTGAACTTACCCTAATGTGTGTGTGTTTATGTGGTGCTTATGCGTGCATGTTTGTGTCTTTCAGTGTGATGTAGTGATGAACTTGAGTGCTAGTCAACGCTGTACGTTTGTTAAGAACACCCCAGACTGCAGAATGGAAGATGGCTTCATCAACTACCTCCAACTGGCCTTCTGTCTACTACCACCCAATCTCACACCCCTCACCATCACATTCTGTGTGAGTGTGCACATCTCAGAACATTATTTAATGCATTATTACATTATTCTTGGGTAGAAGGTAGCCTAGTGGTTAGAACATCTAACAAGTAACTGAAGGTTTGCTAGATCCAATCCCTGAGCAAACAAGGTAAAACAACATTTGTAATTCTGTTGCTGAGCAAGGCTGTTAACCATAATTGCTCCCAGATTGTTGTTGGAAGTAATGTCTTCTCAGTCAATTCATAAAAATGTTTGAAAAAGGGTTGAAAAAACATTGTTATTAAAGCCTTTGTATGTGCACAATCCAAAATGACTTATGATGGAATTGACATGAGGAAGCAACCCCAACTTGAGCTATCCACTTCCCTTTCTTCTGCGAAGAACTTCCTTTTAAGAAATCTAGTTTTATGTAAGCTTTACAACTTAAAATGCTGAGTCATGACATCAGGTTTAATTAAGGATTACTCTGCTGGCTGTTAAACCAGCTGGGGTTACTTCTTACCTAAAAGGCACATACTCCATTTATTTAACAGGCCTAGTAGTATAGGCTACATTAGGTTTTTGTTTTGTAATTTTTGTCAAAAAAGAGATGGAACAAAAGTGATATCATTTATTTATGTGAAAAACGTTGATGTTTTGGCCATGTCAGAACTAATCTTTTATCCATTTACCCCTACTCTCTCTACAGATTATCTGGTTGTTTTTCTTGTTCATAGGTCTGGGAGTGACTGCATCAAAGTTGTAAGTTTTTCTCACATTCTCTTTGCAATATCTTTACATAAATGGGTAAAGTCAGTAGATTTTATTAAATGGGTTTTGTTCCTCTCTCTCTGTAGACTGTGCTTAAGAGAGGTGTTTGTGGTTCCTCTGATTGTAGTGTTAGAACAGTGTTATCAGTGTTCTGGTCACATGGCTGTCTTCATCACCGGAGATATAGCTGTGTTATGGTTCAGGATTCAGTGAGTGACTGTTTTTGCCTCTAAGGAAGATAAGTGGCTGTGTTTCTGTTTACTCTGTCACTGCAGACTTTAGCCCACATTTATGATTTGTGATCCGGTCATGTGACTGATCACATGTATCACAGACAAAACAAATGCCTTCTTGACCCAAGGTTACATACTGTGTGAACTGTAAAAGCAGAAGCAGACAAGCAATGCTCTTCGACTTTGTGTTTGTGTGGAGGTATTTCAGCTATTGATTGACTCAAGGTATTTCCAGAGATACTTTTGGGGAGATTTGACATTCCCTTGGGCCACTTTGTTTTAATAGAAGCTACAAAATAAACCATTACAAAAAATAGAATGGATGAATAATTTCTTATAAGAAAGCAAAGATAGAATACAAACATAAAACATAACAAAAAACACCCATATATTCTGACCCCCTTCCCTTACTGCTTGGGTAATAAGCCGGCACATAGAACCACATACAAGGCACTTGAATGGAAGGGTATATGTGGGTAATGTAGAATGTAATTATGGTACCAAAATGTCTATATAAGAGAGGAAGTGTAGACAGATATTTTCATATGGTAATTTGTCGCTCAGAATATATAAAATTCTAGTGCTTTCTGGCTACATCTGGGCCTCATTTAACAAGTCAACAGCAAATAGCATGAAATTATGAAGTCTCCTGAGCGGTGTTAAATGTTCCTCCAGTATTTATGGTGTTTTTTTTCCTCCCTCCAGCTTCTGTCCTAACCTCTCTGCCATCTCCTCCACCCTTCGGCTCACACACAACGTGGCTGTATCCTTCTACAGGCTTATTTCTCTCATACCCAATTTAGTCATTTAGACACTCTTATTTAGATGGACTCACAGTTAGTGCATTCATCTTAAGATAGCTGGGCGGGACAGCCACACAGCCTAATAATATGAATTACATTTTACTAAATAAAGTAGCTCCCAACACTGTCTCACACACAGAGGTCAGCATCACAAGTGTTTTCCCTAACTCCGTGCCAGGGTGTGACGTTCCTGGCCCTTGGTAATGGAGCCCCAGATGTTTTCAGTGCCACTGTGGCCTTTTCCCGTCCACATACCGCTGGCCTGGCTATAGGAGCACTCTTTGGTATGTACACACACACACACAAGCACACACACAGACTGCCTTGCACTGTTCAGTAAACACATACAGATTAATCCCTCCCTCATTCCCTCCATAGGAGCAGGTATCTTTGTAACCACTGTGGTTGCAGGGGCAGTGTCGTTAGTCAAGCCCTTTACAGTTGCGTCCCGCCCCTTCCTGCGTGATGTCGTCTTCTTTATGGCTGCGGTCTTCTGGACATTCGTCATCCTCTACAAAGGAACTATATCACTGGGAGAGACACTAGGTACACACAGAAACAGACATTGGTATCCTACTTGTGAGGACCAACAATTGATTACCATTAACAAATAATTATTTTCCCTAACCTTTACTATAAACTTAACCCTAACCATGACCCATTAACATAACCTTAACTCCTAAACATATGACCTAACTTTAACCCTATTTCTAAGCCTAAAACTGTAACCCATAAGCCTAAAACAGCCTTTTTTGTTTTTTGTTACTAAGGTCAGATTTTCCCAGGCTTGCTAGCATTGTGAGGACCTTTGACAGATGAGAATTCTCTAGATAGAGACATGTCATCTCTGCTGTCTGGCAACATATGGCTCCCAGTAAGAATGCATTGGAAATCAAGGATACTGATTAAATCAAAACCTCAGTGTGGCCATTGCAAAGATATTTAAAACAAATCCAAGATAATTCAGGAGCTACTGTTTTGAATGGTAGGCTAGAATGGGAGGTACACCTGAGTGTAAAGAACCCAGGGAAATAAATTAGCCAATCGCAAACTGGGCAATATGGGCTTTGTGTGTTTCTCTTAGGAAATATCTTCTCTGTAAACTGCACTGATGTGTGCAAACAATGTTCAACATGCACCTTTTCTACAAAAACATACATAGTGTAAAACCAAGGAAACATATTCCACTCTTTCTGTTACAATTTCTACGTTTTGGAACAGAACACAGAACTGTACTGAGCTCTGATGTTTAATCAAAGAAACAACGGCAGAATTTTGCCCAAGCTCCATCTCACTCCATAGGCTTCCATTGCCAAGCCACTGTTCATCCTCTACCCTTGGCAAGTGAAATTGATGCCCTATACAGATTTATCTATCCAGGATACGGCTAAGAGATGTTCTTAAGTACGACACATTGCGGACTGCCTGGACAAATTCCCCAAGATGCCTTATTGCTATTATAAACCAGTTACAAATGTAATTAGAACAGCAAAGAGATGCAATGTCATACCTGTTATGTACAGTATCAGATACCATGGCTATAAGCCAATCAGCATTCAGGTTTCGAACCACCCGGTTTATATATTATATAGATATATTGTATCATTAATTATTTTTACCCCAGGCAACCTGTTCACTTTTTTCCCCTCCCAATTTTGTATAGTCCACTTCACGCTAATGACTCCCACCAGGTCTAGGAGAGTCAAAGATTGCAAAGCTGTTCAGCTTCTTATGACGTTGCTTTCTCAAACAGGAAGTACCATGCACCTATGCCCTTGGCGAAGAATGCATTAACAAGCTAATCTTGTGGTCAGACTATATAATCATAAATGGTACCATAGATTGGCCAATAAAGAATGGTTTACATGAAATACCAAAGAGCATTAGTATCAGTGATTTAAATTTGCATATGTTTGCAGATTTTGGAATAGGAAGGGAAATTTGGCCCATACACCTGCTGGTAATTTGGATAGAGAGAGGGATGAGCTCTTTGTTTCCAATTCCCATCTCATAATTCCTGGTGAATTAACGTTGTGAAACACTGCCATTCCACTATTACTACTGATATGGACATTTCAGCTTCCTTGCTGCTATTTTCTAATTGGTCCTTGTGTGTGCTACTCTTAATGGTCCGTGACAAAGCCAAAGGCCGCTGCCACTGAGGTATTGATTTCATCGGTATCTGTGATTTGTAATGCTTTCTCAGTGGACAGCAGTGATGACGTGACTCTATCCAGAAAATTCTAATCAGTTTTAACAGATAAACAGTCTGTGACTTTTGATTAAGCGCATAATCTATTTGTCAACGTCATGCCCCTTCACTAATTTCTTGAAGAAAACATTTTGACCCATGTTATCAAAGCTGATGCATACAGTATGTTGATATTGATTAAATGCACTGAATAGACAACTAAATAAAAGAGAAGATATAAAAGAGAAGAAAAGATAGCAATCTACTTGCAGTAAGTGTTCCCCTTTGTGGGATTGATAACTTTTGATGTTTGATTAGATGACAATGTAAAGTAACTCACTAGTCACTAAATATAACCATCAAGGAAAATCTACATTTCTCAATCACAAAGGGTTTCTTTTCTTCTATTGAGATTTAAATACAATGAAATGCATTGGTATTCACCACACTTCAACAATCACATTTGGTTGTGTTACAAAGTGTAATTGAAATTAACTTGACTGCGATTTATTTGTCAAGAGTTTCCACAAAAGATTTTGTAATGTCAAAGAAAAATGAGAATTCAAAAACAATGTTGTTTAGGACAAATATCTTCTTACTTCTTATGTCAATAAAAAATTAAATACTAACAGTTGGATTAAATAGATAAATATTCAACCCTCTTGAGTTAAATAAGTGTTAAATAAGTTGAAAAATGAAAAAACAAATATACTTTGATTATAATAGCTAGTCAGCAATTATCGAGTTGCGCTTTTATTTAGATTTAGTTTAGTTTTTGAAAATTGATTTAATACTTATGCAAGCCACTGTGTGCATTGGTTTCTATTGTAAAAATACAGTATATGTTGGTGTTTTCAATGGGTGGGTGCTGTTTTGAGGATGCAAAAGTGACAATTTATGCTTTAACATCATCGGCACGTATCAATCCAAAGAAACTGATATTTGACATTATACTGATATTTGACATATTTTACTAAATTTGATATTTGACATTCATACTTCTAAAATTTGGAGAATTCATTGTTTGGTGGATTAAGAATAGTGTTTGTGTGTTTGTCTCTGTAGGGTATCTGGGGCTGTATGTAGTGTATGTGTTAACGGTCATTGTGAGTGCCTACATCTACAGTCATCAGAATCACTCGGCCATCAGAACGTCTGTCCAGAGCTCAACATATGTACCAGGTGATGCGCACACAGACACACACACACACACACACACACACACACACACACACACACATACACACCAACACACACACTGTGTCACCTAATGAGTGTGTCTGACTTGTGTATTTCTGCAGAGATCCAGTCGTCCGAAGATGAGGCTCCTCTTTTATCGAATGGCAGTATCCAGCAAGACTATGGTAACAACTGTGTACATTCCACTACGTTACTTGGCTAGGGTGTGCTTCAAGAACCAGTTTAGTCAAGTGTGTGTGTATGTGTCTGTATAGACAGTGAATACAGTCCCCTGCTACCTTACTGTGAGTCAACCAGTACGATCCTGATGAATTCTCTGAACCCAGTGGACAGCAGAACCTGGAGGAGGAAGACCTGGGGCTGGAGAACTGCCAAAATACTTAAGGTGTGTGTACATGAATGGACTGTGTTTTTAAAAGGTCCTGTTCCATTGCTTCTGCAGAGGGGACAGGGTGAGGGGAGGAGACAAGAACTGGTGACATCAAAGAGTTTGACTGTCAGAGGATGTAGCACAAGGAGCATCAGCGGGTTTGACTGTCAGAGGATGTAGGACAGGAGCATCAGCGGGTTTGACTGTCAGAGGATGTAGGACAAGGAGCATCAGCGGGTTTGACTGTCAGAGGATGTAGGACAAGGAGCATCAGCGGGTTTGACTGTCAGAGGATGTAGGACAGGAGCATCAGCGGGTTTGACTGTCAGAGGATGTAGGACAGGAGCATCAGCGGGTTTGACTGTCAGAGGATGTAGGACAGGAGCATCAGCGGGTTTGACTGTCAGAGGACGCTGAGCTGCATTCCTCAACTTTCCACCAGATGCCACTGGAGGTGCTGCTGTTATTGACTGTTCCTGTGGTGGATCCTGACAAAGAAGACAGGAACTGGAGAAGACCTTTAAACTGCCTTCAACTGGTCACCGCACCGCTGGTGTGTGTGCTCACCTTCCAATCTGGAGAGTGTAAGTCAGAATGCTTGAGGTCAAAGAACCTGTATGTTTATTGAGTAGTGACTTTCTCCGAAGAACAACTGTACTACTTTCTCTCTCTCTCTGACACTCTCTTTAGATGGTTTGTATTTGATCTCGGGTCTGTTTCCTGTCTGGGCATTGACTTTGCTGTTTGGCCTCTTCCTTTCCGCCATAGTCTTCCTCACCACCACCAATGACCACCCTCCACCGTACCACTCAGTAAGACACACACATTTTGTTCTCTCAGTAGCTGTTGTTATTTCTTCTAGGTGGTATGTAATGTGTGTTTTCTCTGTAGCTGTTCTCGTTGCTGGGCTTTCTGGTAAGTGCCATATGGATCAGTGCTGCGGCCTCGGAGGTGGTCAGTCTTCTGCACATGCTTGGTGTGGTCCTTACTCTGTCCAACAATTTACTGGGTCTCACACTGCTGGCCTGGGGAAATAGCATTGGAGGTGAGAAACAAATGTGCAGGTTACCCCTGTACTCCCCTACTAATCATACAACAGACTGCTTGCTTGTTGTAGTGTTTAATCTGTTTTTTTTAATTTACAGATAGTTTTTCTGACATCACCATTGCGCGCCAGGGATACCCACGGATGGCGATATCTGCCTGCTTTGGGGGAATCATCTTCAGTATCCGTGTGTGTGTGTGTGTGTGTGTGTGTGTGTGTGTGTGTGTGTGTGTGTGTGTGTGTGTGT
>JACXGI010014160.1:7429-19645 GCA_016801175.1 Esox masquinongy | reverse complement strand
TAGTAGTAGTAGTGGTGGTAGTTGCAGTAGGGGTGGTAGTGCTAGTAGTAGTCGTGGTAGTAGTAATAAATAAACTTTGGAATTTGGACAGTGCAAACAATGAAAGACCAATTAGAAAAAGTGGAAGCGGGACTGTATTCTTGCCATGATGCAAGGTAAGAACTTATTTTCAGAGACAAATATTTTGATGACTTCTGTTCTTTTCTTGTACTGCAGTCAGATTGCAAGAATTGTACTCCCTCTGTACAGTATAATATGCAACGTTGTAGCTTTGCGAATGATACTTCATTGTTGAAGTCTATGTCAATATGTCGTAAGCTAAACTCTTGTTTGCCACTTGCCCGTATTATTTATTCTTAATAATACTTATAACAGTAACACTTGCCCTGCATGTTAACAAAGCATGTTAACACTACTACAGAAACCATTGTAATTTTAAACAAATTCAAATTAGATGGGTACCTTTCAAATTGACAAAGTGTTGTTATTTTCAGTGAGGTCTTTTCAAATTCTGCCTTTTAGTTTCAAACCCTACGTCTTTCATGACTTGTATCAAAATAGATCTGGGCCTGTGGTTGTGTAAGTGCCCTACATGAACTAGGTAGAACCGGGGAATTGGGTTATTCTACATCCAGTATGCATTCCAATGTTCAGAAATAGACCATTCCTTATTATGCTACAGCAGCAGTGCTAGTTAACTCATTGGCTGAGACGACATCCCATTATCTTATTAGTTATTTCCATGAATTAGATATACACGGTGTCCTGGCATTACCTTCCACTTCACAGCGTTTGCACAGACTAATGATGGTCAGGGTTGAATAATGATAAATGACCAAGACAAAAACATCCGCTGTCCCCTGCATTGGAAATGGAAAGACGGAAAAATCTTAGGGGTGTTTGTAGACTTTGTGTCACGCTCAGCACGATAGGCACAGAATGAAGAGTAGAAATTGCCCCCCCCCCCGTTTTGGGCTCAGTAAACACATGAGGTAAAATCAACTGCACACTTAGAACCAGTCAATAAGGGTACTGGATTTCAAATTTCACAGAAAACAATTTGCACACTTCCAGTCAGATGCATATTTAGTTCAACAGCATCGGACATTCTGATCAGTCAACCTTCATCATCTCCCTCCACGTCCTCCAGTGGTCCCCCAAGGGTCATGTATGCTTTGGGGTTGACATTCGACCTGGTTAATTACAATAGACTAATCTGATCTGGAACAGGTAAGGCGGGGGATCAGGTTAAAGAAGGAGGGGGGGTTGCATGTTTTCTTGAGCAACAGTCTCCTCCCACCTCTATATCAGCCAGCTAGCTGGAGAGCCCCTGAAGAGGAGAGGTGAGGGACAGGGGAATTCAGTTGGAATCAGAGAGACAACCCAATCACAGCGGTCCCATAAGGGCGAGAGGCTACACTTTCTCTGCATCGCCTGCCCCCACAATCAATAGGTGAGTGTCGTCTCAAGGAGACCATGTAGTCACTAACTAGAGCTTTGACCATTAGCCTGGACCCGTTCCTAGGAAAATTCTCACTCATTTGAGCATTTAATTGAAATGAATATATACTTGTTTTATATCCGTTTTATGTTCTCTATTGGAGGTGACAAGTCATGTTCCTCAATTGTGTTTAGTGTCACATTTAAACTGTTGTGATCGATGTGTCACTGTGTCATTGATTAACTCTGAGTAGTTTTCAGTTTTGTTGGATGTATCTCGTAATCTATCTAATTAGGAGATTTCTCTGTAAACAGCATTCTAGTGGTGAAATATTAGCTGACTCAATAAAGCTAACTATTCATTAAAAGCATTTTAAAAAAAATCAAAGGTGGTCATTTTCAATGTTAACTAATAAAAAAATGTGCAATCTTGTTTACCAATGTTTATCCCTCACTAGACTGCTGACTGTAAACGGTGTCTGTTGTTGTTGATGAATGCAGGATGTGACACCTCAGTTTGACTAAATGTCATAACAACATAAAGTTGGCTGCACTGACAGCGACTTCCTTACCTGTTGAAATTGTTCATGTTACATGTAATAGCTGTAATGTTACATGTAATAGCTTGCTTTGGGACAGGTTGTCTGACTATGTCTGCATACTGTGTTAGTAAAATGTATTGGACTGAAACAACCGCATAGCCTTCAGTTCAGTTTTATGTCATGAATGTGAAGAAGACTCTCGTCAACAAGAACTCCAATGTGGTACACTGCCATAGAAACTACCAACTGGTAATTGGATTGATTATAGATCGGATATTTTGGGTTGTTTGATTCATAGCACAGGTGTGCCTAAGATGTATTTCAGTTAAAAACAAGCAACTGTTAGACCCAAATTCCTAATGACTTATCATGGAATGTTCCTCAACGAGTAGGGCGTGCTCTTATTGGCTAGTCTTGTTCCGTAACCTTCTTTATCTTGTTGAGACATCGTAGAGTCATTTTTCCACACATGCATTAGAAAACAGACCAGGGTACCCTGGATGATCATCCCAGCATGAGATTCGTACTAAAGAGGATTTGAAAGGTGAAGTTTAAGACCTGAAGGTCATGGGCTTACCCACTTAAACGTTTTGATGAAGACCTACAGGAAAAACACCAAAACCGTATGCTAACGCGGTCGGTTAGGTAGCAAACCTGAAAAAACTGAAACGGTCATTGGATTAAATTAGAGGAACGACTGCATGGTCGATCTTCAATGACAGGCCAAAGGACTAGAAGCCCTTTGTCCCGGTTAACATGCTTTCTGTGTGCCCCAGGGCAAGATGGCTCGGGACATGTCAGATATTGACATCATGAAGATGGAGCTGGAGCAGCTGAAGAAGGAGGTCAACACGCCGAGGGAGCCTGTGAGTACCCCGGGATTGTAGCGAGGCCCTGTGTCATTCAGAAAGGTCACGGGGCAGCACTATAAACTGATCCGGCATTGAACTGTGCATTGATCCTGGACTTCGTTTCTCTTAGGTGTCCAAGACTTGCAAGGAAATTATGGAATTTTGTGAGTCCAGGGCTGGTACCGACCTCCTGATAGCAGGAGTGCCTGACGATAAGAACCCCTACAAGCCAGAGAAGGGAGGCTGTGTGATCACCTGACCAGGCCTTGTACGGGCAGGCAAAGCAACGACAACAAAAGCTTATTTTATTTTTTTTTTGCTTTTTCGGTAATGCAATGAGAGCTACATATCTGTGATGAGTTAGCCAGTGTGAATACAGCACAGCACATTTCCAGTTTTGGACAACACTGCATCACACTAACTAGGCAACACCGTTACCTTCGATCGCTGGGAGCTGAGGAGATGGAGATGAAGCAGGACATGTTTCAAGGGGATGGGAGGGACGGTTTGGTTACCATGGTGTCCTTCCTCTCTCATCACCCAGTCACCCACAATCCCTCTCCATCTGTCAGTTGTCTCTGCCGGATCTAGAGCTTCCAAACAGGCTCTGGAATTTTTCCAATTCTCCCCACTTGGTTTGTTTTTGTTTCACTTGTAAATAAAGTGCATCTAGCACATTGGTTTCTTTGACTTTCCTTCGTTCTCTCAGAGGGTTTTGCATCTCATTTGAACAAGAGCAGAACTCTTGATTCAATCAAGTTGATCAACTAATTACAAACCCTAGTACCAGACTTACACATCCTATCCCAGATCATCATGTGGAGGAAGGATTTCTTTAGCCATTATGTCTGAATGTTTTACAGTGTAGTGTCTTGCACAGCATTTCTGCTTGTTAACATGAAGGGTCTGCTGTCCATCTGCTGGAGCCATTTATCTGATCTGATTAATTCATTCCTTGAATCCTAATCTGCCTCTGGTCTAATCAGGGTCAGGATCAGCCTCTCAGCCCCCCCCCACCCTGCACCCCCCACCCACTTACACACTTTCTTATACAACACCATCCTACATGCACACAGATCCACTTGTATGTTCTCAATGTATAAAAAAGCATACTGTGATATCTATCCCTCCTGACTTACTGTGATATCTATCCCTCCTGACGTACTGTGATATCTATCCGTCCTGACGTACTGTGATATCTATCCCTCCTGACTTACTATGATATTTATCCCTCCTGACGTACTGTGATATCTATCCCTCCTGACGTACTGTGATATCTATCCCTCCTGACGTACTGTGATATCTATCCCTCCTGACTTACTGTGATATCTATCCCTCCTGACTTACTGTGATATCTATCCCTCCTGACGTACTGTGATATCTATCCCTCCTGACGTACTGTGATATCTATCCCTCCTGACGTACTGTGATATCTGTCCCTCCTGACGTACTGTGATATCTATCCCTCGTGACATCCTGTGATATCTATCCCTCGTGACATCCTGTGATATCTATCCCTGAGATACTGAGCTGTCTGATATTTGTCAGTTTGCACACCAGGACTTTCAGAGATTTTGTCTTCCTCTTTTTACCTGAACCATCTGCCATGGTGAGCATTCTGGGAAAAGTGTTTAATTGTCTTTTTCAAGGACAGAATAACAGATTCTTTACCTTGTGGGTGGAGGATTCAATTGAGTAACCATCCGGTAAATAGTCCCTGTGTTGACTTCAATATTAGCACATTCCTGCCCAGGAGTATCATATTGCTTTGCCCTTTTTGTCATTCCAAGCCATGTTTTAACCAGCAAGGTAACCTATATTACACGGAATACAATCCTCCTTGATAATCCCACAGCCCACAAGGAAAATCATCTGGGAATTAACTACTCATGAATGCCTCCACAATTCATTCATTCATTCATTCATTTATTCATTCACTAGACAATATATATACATTTTAAGATAGATTAATAATATCTGATATACTAATAACCTGCTACTTGTCCCACCTACCATCACAGACTGTAACTACATTTTGAATTCATACAAGTTCTTTACTATTTAACTGAAAGTAGGTAAAAATATATACAATAAACCCCTTTATTGTATCTGGGGATTTTATAAAATTATATATATAATTTTAATAGGCTGCAGTGTTAAATGTAACAGTCTTAATGGTAAAACTGAAGGGTAAGTGAACAATCTTCTAATTTAGATGAAATTACGCTAAAGTACAGATGTTACTTACATTTTTCTATAGCATAGTCTTAGTGCTATTAAGCATGATTACATTTTATTTGTAGTTACCATATGAGGGTAAATTGACATACATTTTACAATGCACTGATATTTGAGGTCAAAATTAGTTTTGTAAATGGTATAAAAACACTGTATGTTACTAAAACAATTATTCTTATTTCGGTGCCCTCCAGAATTATTTGCACCCTAGGTAAATATAAAAAAAGGCTGTGAGAAATGTTGTTGTTTACACTCAAAAGGTCATTCAAAAAATGTCTGTTAGAATTATTGTCATCCCTGTATTTAGTGCTGCTTGCACCCTCCCTTTCCCAAGATAACATGGTCCATGGTACATCACCATGGCTCTTTTTTATGCCAAACCCACCTCTGATGTTTGTTGCCAAAACGCTGCATTTTAGTTTGATGAGAGCATAGAACATGGTTCAACTTAAACTTACAATGACCTTTAGAAACCTGCAGGTGCTTGCCTTGGTAATTTGGTGACAGCAAAGGCTTTCTTCTAGCAACCCTTCCAAAAATTTGACATTGCGGTGGTGTCTTATTATAGTTTGGGCACATGGTGATGTAGACAACTTTTGCAATTCTCCAACGCAATCCTCACAGATTTTTTGCCACTTGGCAAATTTCACTGTCCGAAATACACATCCTCTTCCAGACATTTTCAACAGAGCTCCAGTTGTTTTACATTTCTTAATTATTGCCCTAATAGTGGAGGTGGGTATTTTTTGGTGTGTGGCAGTTTTTTTTATAGCTTTTTATATTCTATATGAATAGATACCTGTGGAATATGTTTTACAGGTTGATACTCACAAAAACAATCCGGCCTGAAAACATTTTACATGTCTGTAAAGTGGGAATTTGACATCTAGGAGACAGGGAACAGACACTCGTCTGTAAAGTGGGAATTTGACATTTAGGAGACAGGGAACAGACATACATGTCTGTAAAGCGGGAATTTGACATCTAGGAGACAGGGAACAGACATACATGTCTGTAAGGTGGGAATCATGTCACATTGTCAGTGTTTTAAGAACACTCACAAAAATGGAACATTGGCCGCTCCACCTGACATTTACATGGGATCACCACTAGATGAAGCTATTCACCATATTTTCAATACTTCCAACCAGAGCGTACCAATTTAGTATGGCGCCTCCAGAGTACTTATGATGGAAAGGCCAATGCTATGACAACAAATTGTTGTACACTTCACACAAACTTTCTCTAATTGCCCTGTTCTAGAAATTCATGATTTTACTTGCGGGAAATGCCTTCATTGAGCTGTTCTGATATGTTGCACTATCTGCTCCCAATGGAGTACATCACTTCTGGATAGTTTTATAATTTTTTCCATAGCAATTCAGAAAAGGTATGTGTGTGTGTGTGTGTGTGCGTGTGTGTGTGTGTGACTGTGGTTTGTTCATGTATTGTATGTTAGCTGGCATGTGAGTGAACGTTCGTGTGTGTGTGTGTGTGTGTGTGTGTGTGTGTGTGTGGTGGTAGTTTGTGGCTGCAAGCCAGTTCTGGAAGCACTTGCTATACTTCTGTATGAGAACTGCAGATGTGTGTATGTGGCAGACATGTGACTGAGAGGCTGAGCCTCCTTTTAGCTATCATTCACCACACTGCTATTTCTCTTGAACAGAATTAAGGGTGGTGACTCATTGGGCCTGGGGCTCCCCCTGCAGGCCAAACAGACTCATTGCTCCCACTGTGCTGCTCACTGTTCACAATGCTGGGCTGGTTCAAAATGGCAGCCATTGACCTTGATACTTCACCACTGTCAGGACTCTAGTCAAACGTAATGGTCTATCTGGGAACTGGTAGGGGAGTAGTGCTAATCTTTGCATGTACTCTGGAACATACGGTGTGGCGGGATGCTCTCCTCTTTAGCCTGTGATGGTTTCCTCTTCAGCCTGTGATGGTTTCCTCTTCAGCCTGTGATGGTCCCCTCTTCAGACTGTGATGGTCTCCTCTTCAGCCTGTGCTTGTTTCCTCTTTAGCCTGTGATGCTCTCCTCTTCAGCCTGTGATGCCTTCCTTTTCAGACTGTGATGATCTCCTCTTCAGCCTGTGATGGTCTCCTCCTCAGACTGTGATGGTCTCCTCTTCAGACTGTGATGGTTTCCTCTTCAGACAATAATGGTTTCCTTTTCAGACTGTGATGGTCTCCTCCTCAGACTGTGATGGTCTCCTCTTCAGACTGTGATCGTTTCCTCTTCAGACTGTGATGGTCTCCTCTTCAGACTGTGATGGGCTCGTCTTTAGATTGTGATGGGCTCCTCTTCAGACTGCGATGTGCTCCTCTTCAGACTGATGGTCTCCTCTTCAGACTTCTTTCTGACTGTATTTTTGTATTATGGTCTTGCATCAACAATAGTTTTTTCAACATTTATAGAAACATTGATATTTTTTGACAACACTTAAATGTTCACACTTTCATTTCATAATTGAGATTTTGAGAGTAGATACATAAACCATGCCCTGTAACCACACCCTAAACCTCTATAACGGAAGAGCTTTGAGTTCATAATTAGACAAATAAGGGGTTATCGTTTGATTTCTTGAAGCTACATATTGCCATTAAAAATGGGCATCTTCCGTGGTATAAATAAAAAGGCATTTAATGCAATGACAGAATTTTTGGCTGTAGACACAAACTGAGAGGATTTGTAATAACTGACAGGGATTTTTAATAATGTAGTTAATTGATTCCAAAGTTTATTATCCTTATTCTGCACCAACCAGAATACTGTACACAATTCTGTTCCAGATTTTAGATGCAGAGGCAATGTCGAGTCCCTTTTCTACACTGTCAATCCCCCTCCCCCTCCCCTCCCCCTCCCACGCACACACACACACACACACACACACACACACAGGCACAATATGCCATTTGATTACTGGTTATTCATGCCTAATATGCTGTGACATTGCTCTTTTGTAATGACTGGTAGATACTTACTGGCTAATAGCCAAATCCAGCTCCTCAGTTTCCCAGCTTTGAGTTCAGTGGGCTTCACGGACACGTGCTTGTGAAAATGAGCAGCTACAGAGCTAACGTTTGGACATGAAAACAGTTTGGAGGTGTCTGGAAGTTCGAATTTGTCTTCGCCTCGTGCGTTTATTTACTAGGGACCTCGTGGTCCCCCCTGGGTCGCCCTGACCCATGTAATCGCCCCGGCAACTGTTTGGACAAGGCCGGAATCAAAGGTGCCTGTGGGAGGCCTTGGACTTCCCAGGACTAAGTGGACATTTCCTAAGGAAACATGGAACAGATTGACTGGGCCCAGAGTGGCAACCTGAGGGATATAAAGCCCTCTTTGTGGGGAATGAGCTGGGGAGTCAGGCTGCTCAACCAGGAGCAATTCATGTTCCCCTCCTCTCTCTTTCCTTCACTCTCCACCTCGCTCCCTCTCTGTGTGGTATGTGCTCAATCGTTATCTAGCGATGGCCTGATACCGAACAATTGCTTTGTTTGTGGTGTGAAAGATACATGAAGACAGAGAAGTCACAACTTGTTTACATAGGTAAAAATTTTCTTAACTGTGGACCCTGACTGATGTGGTTGTGAGACACTTTTGTCAAGGCGCTTTGTTCCATCTTGTGTAGAAATCTTGGATGAGGTCCTTTGAAGTGAGCACACAAAACGCCACGGACTAAAGAGGGCAGGAAGTGTATTTAAAGCCCAGAGGAGGACATAATTACTGGGTCAAACATATTTTGGTGTACTGTATGTACTTTGCCTGCAATTGGCAACTTAAATGATTTTCCGCCCTTATATTCAATGGATTTAGAAAAGATTTTTAGGCATTCCTAAACTTTAATTTTAAACTTTTGTTCGTTTTGTAGGACTTCATTCCTCCATTTCCTTTAACTCATCCGAGACATTCAACTCAAAGCGTTCAGCTTATTCCCCTGAGCCACATGGGAAAAGTATCGTAGTATTTTTTTAGAAGGGCGGTGAGTTATAATTAAGTTCTGTAATACTGCAAAACACATGCACACACACACACACACACACACACACGTATGACTGAAACACCCCCTGGTATTTGGTGAACCACCGACATCCCCTAGGAACCTCCCCCAATCAGAGAGCACGGAGCGGGGCCACCAAGTCACGGTGTGTGGGCGTGAGCCGACTGACCACGGGCAGTGAAACCGGTCAATTACGCCATGCCCAGCGATGTGCCCAGACAGCTAACACATCCACGCAGGAATGTACAGTACAATTAACCAGCCCTCACGTGGCCCTGCCTGGCTATATATAATATACATAGATCTACCCGCTCCCGGTCCGTCAGACATGACTGCTGGGAGTCCGGGAACTTTCTCTTCTGGGGTGGTGAATTTTGGTTAGAGGGAGAGGCTCTTTCACTAGTGTGTTTCTGTGAAAAGGGTGATGTGGGGCAGTGGGGACGCCGTAGGGGAAACAAATCCGACCAACACACAAGTTCAGGTAAAACGACTCTGTTTTAAAACGTTTATGAAACGTTTGATCCCACTGAACACGGCCCAGGTCTGCTCAGACTGGCATGTGTGGCGTGGGGAGAGGGGGAGGAGGAGGAAGGAGGAAGGGCAGGAGGAGCAGGTAGTCTCTGTCCGGCCTTTGCAGACGTGTGGTGCTGCTCCCCTGGGCTCCGCCGCCTGGAGTCTGGCTCTGACGGAGCTCCCAGCTGCAGCGTGACCAAAAGCCTTCAGCTGCTGCCAATATGTGAGCGGCAGGCCGACAAGCCAAACCCCATAACACAGAGATGAGGGGTCTGGACTCAGGCACACGTGGACTTCTCCATAGAAGGAGTAAGATGAAGAGACTGAGCTAACTGCCCCCCCCCCCATGTTGCTCATTTGGATTGTGCATTTGATTCCCACGTAGGAATCAGTATGAAAATGTTTTTAAATATAGGCACTAACTACTGTAACTGTAAGATGCTCTTGATAAGAACATCTGCTAAATGTCATAAGTATATACAGCTCCGGAAAACATTTAGAGACCACTGCACCTTTTTCTTTCCTTTCCAAAAAAGGTGAAAAGGAAAGTTTTGAGTGAGGAACAGAAGCATTCAATTTGCAGTGGTTAATTTTAACCCTTCTGTTCCTCACTCAAAACCTGAGGAACAGAAGGGTTCAAATTAAGAGACCACTGCAAATTGAACGCTTCTGTTCCTCACTCAAAACTTTCCTTTTCAACTTTTTTGGAAAGGAAAAAAAAGGTACAGTGGTTTCTTAATTTTTTCCAGAGCTGTATGTGCATGTGTGTGTGTGTGTGTGTTTTGTGGTCTTCATTTGCTGTCCAGTTCCCACACACGTCTGATCACGGTTACCTGTGAAGCGGGTTGTCATGGTAGTAGTTGCTGGGTTACCTATAGCACCCAGGACCACTGTGAGAGGGTTTCACCAAAAGTGATACTGTGTAAAAACTGCAAAGCCAGTATGATTTAATTGGTTCATATATCACCTTGAAGAAAATACACTTTATTTTTACGACAACTATGTAACAACATTATATTAAGAAACTATATCATATTAACACAGTGAACTGATGAGAAATAATTTGGTCAAACTTACTGCTGTCTCTCTGTTGAATTGCACAGATTATGTGTGACGTATGATACATTTAATGCTGTAGATTTACACAGTACCTAAGCACACCTCTACAAATCCTACTAAAGCAAATCTAACTCCTCCAGTCTCACTCCTCCACAGGACGTAAGACAAGAATGGCGATTCAGATGAAGCCCCCCCCACACTCTGTCTACTCTCCCCCTTTTCTATTTCTGTCTCTATCTCTCCCTCTATTCTCTCTCTCTGTCTCTATCTCTCCCTCCATTCTATCTCTCTCTGTGTTGATCTTCTGTAGCTCCAGCCCAAGAACCTCTACAGTACTCGCTCTCAATCAATTTTCTCTCTCTTTTCTCCTACTCTCTTCTCTGTATGTATTTCTTATTTCTCTCTTCTCCCTCTCACTCTCTCTCTCTCCCCCTCTCTCAGTCTATCCCCATTCGGCCTCATTTCTCACCGCCAGTTATAGCCCTAACAAGTGAGAAGAACAGTGTTGATTAGATGGGAATAAGGATCTCCATACTGACCATACAGTGGATATAAAAATCTACACACCCCTGTTAAAATGCCAGGTTTTTGTGATGTAAAAGAATAAGACAAAGATAAATCATGTCAGAACTTTTTCCACTTTTAATGTGACCTATAATATGAACAATTCAATTGAAAAACAAACTGAAATCTTCAAGGGGGAAAAATGAAAAATAAAGACCATACAATAACTTGGTTGCATAAGTGTGCACACCCTCTTATAACTGGGGATGGGGCTGTGTTCAGAATTAACCAATCATATTCAAACTCATGTTAAATAGAAGTCATTACACACCTGCCATTATTTAAAGTGATTCTGATTAATCACAAATAAAGTTCAGCTGTTCTAGTAGGATTTTCCTCACATTTTCTCAGTTGTAGAGAGCTTCCAAAGCATCAGAGGGATCTCATTGTTGAAAGATATCAGTCAGGAGAAGGGTACAAAAGAATTTCCAAAGCATTAGATATACCATGGAACACAGTGAAGACAGTCATCATCAAGTGGAGAAAATATGGCACAACAGAGACATTACCAAGAACTAGACGTCCCTCCAAAATTGATGAAAGAAGAAAACTGGTCAGGGAGGCTTCCAAGAGGCCTACAGCAACATTAAAGGAACTGCAGGAATTTCTGGCAAGTACTGGCTGTGTGCTACATGTGACAACAATCTCCTGTATTCTTCATATGAATGGGCTATGGGGTAGGGTGGCAAGATGGAAGCCTTTTCTTACAAAGAAAAACATTCAAGCCCGGCTGAAGTTTGCAAAAACAAACATCAAGTGCCCCCAAAAGCATGTGGCAAAATGTGTTATGGTCTGATGAAACCAAGGTCGAACTTTTTGGCCATAATTCCAAAAGGTATGTTTGGTGCAAAAACAACACTGCACATCACCCAAAGAACACCATACCCACAGTGAAGCATGGTGGTGGCAGCATCATGCTTTGGGGCTGTTTTTCTTCAGCTGGAACCGGGGCCTTAGTCAGGGTGGAGGGAATTATGAACAGTTCCAAATACCAGGCAATTTTGGCAC
>JACXGI010014159.1:0-10567 GCA_016801175.1 Esox masquinongy | reverse complement strand
GGGTAGAGGGCTCGGTGGGGGGTAGTCCTGGGGGGAGGGCTGGCCCTATTATTTTCCTCTCAAGGTAAATAGCCTGCCCTGCCCAGTATGGAGAGATCTTACAGATCCTGATGAGATTATATGGTCTGATTCTAGATCAGAACCTATAGACAGATCCTAATAAGATCGTATGGAAAGATTATAAATCAGTTATTATGCCGAGAGTACATCACCCTCAGAGTATATCATCATCAGGGTATACCATCCCCAGAGTATACTATCAGCAGAGTATACCATCCCCAGAGTATATCATCCCCAGGGTATACCATCCCCAGAGTATACTATCAGCAGAGTATACCATCCCCAGAGTATACCATCCCCAGAGTATACCATCCCCAGAGTATACCATCCGCAGATTATACTGTACCATCCTCAGAGTATACCATCTGCAGAGTATACCATCCTCAGAGTATACCATCCGCAGATTATACTGTACCATCCAAAGAGTATACCATCCGCAGATTATACTGTACCATCCCCAGAGTATACCATCCCCAGAGTATATCATCCCCAGAGTATATCAACCCCAGAGTACACCATCCTCAGAGTATACCACCCGCAGATTACACTGTACCATCCCCAGAGTATACCATCCGCAGAGTATACCATCCTCAGAGTTTAACTTCCCCAGTGTATACCATCCTCAGAGTATATCATCCCGAGAGTATATAATCCTCAGAGTATATCATCCTCAGACTATATCATCCTCAGAGTAAATCCTCCTCCTAACCCACGTTACCTTAATCTCACGGCTTTACACTGACATTTACAAATGATTGGCTGCAACTATTCTGTGTGGCTGTAAACACCCACCCCCCCTCCCCCCCGACACACACACACACACACACACACACACACACACACACACACACACACACACACACACACAGCTGGGTATAATCTATACACCCATACAAAGTTTACTTTGTGTAAAACGAAATGGGAAACGGAACGCAGGAATGTTCCTTGGGAGCATGTTCACAACTTCCTCTGAAACACTGCGGCCAAATGTTTGCATAGAGTTCAGTTGTATGGAGCTCGGCCTTGACCTTCTCTCCACCCCAGTACAACGCTACGCTATCCTCCTACTCTTCCCCCCTCTCTTCCTCCAACCTTCCTCTTCTTGCACATGCTGCCCATTCAGCTCATAATCGCAGGGGTTTTCAGAGAGGCAGCGCTGTGGCTATTTATGTTCCCACATGGGCCGTGAGGCTGCTGTTCTGTTGTCTGCCGATCAGTCTGACAGTGTGTTGAATCAGGAGACACAGTGAGTGAAGGAGTGAGGCCTGAACTACATCAGACTGGTTGTACAACACAGGCCCTCACACCGCTCTGGGCCTGGCACTGTGTCCAATATGGACTCAGATCAATCACAGCTGAGGCTATCTGGAGTACGCACGCACGCACGCGCACACACACACAAACACACATGCACGTGCGCACACACACACACACACACACCCCCACCCACAATATCTGACAATCCCACTCCCTTAATGCTGCCAGGGCTGGAACGTGACCTTTAGCTGGAGGACTGCAACCCAGGTTTAATTTATGAGTGAATTAACCAGCTCAAACGGGGAACGTTCACATAACAGTCGGTAAATTCTACACAGGGATTTCATCATCAGGGGCCAAGAACACGGATCTGGTATGAGGCCGTCGCAGAGAGGCTCCGCGAAGGGAGTCAGTGATGCAACTGTACCAATAAGAAGTGATAACAGTTCTCAGCTACCACACCAGTCAAGACACACAGACTGAATTTACAATAAATAACAACACACAAAGACACCCGGCAGCTGTTTCCAGAAATAAATAGTTTATTTTTCAATTTCTTTTCTGGGAAGAGAGGTTTAAATTATAATCATATCTAAAGCTCCTGGACACCACCTAGATCAATACTGTCATCACTGACAAGGCCAGCGGAGGGAGTGATGGGGGGAGAGAGAGAGGGAGAGTGGAGAGAGATGGACGGAGAGAGAAAGAAGGAGGGAGAAAGAAGGAGGGAGAAAGATAGAGGGTGCAAAAACAGGTCAGAGTCAGATGAGGTCTTGGCAGATTTCACCACTCAGTTTTACCATGCTTCCATTGGAAACCCTTCACACAGCCTCCTGGCTACCAGACCAGACCTTCACACAGTCCCCTGCCTACCAGACCAGACCTTCACACAGCCTCCTGGCTACCAGACCAGACCTTCACACAGCCTCCTGGCTACCAGACCAGACCTTCACACAGCCTCCTGGCTACCAGACCAGACCTTCACACAGCCTCCTGGCTACCAGACCAGACCTTCACACAGCCTCCTGGCTACCAGACCAGACCTTCACACAGCCTCCTGGCTACCAGACCAGACCTTCACACAGTCTCCTGGCTACCAGATCAGGCTCAGGTTTAGGATTAGGCTCAGGTTGAGGATTAGGCTCAGGGCCAGGGTCAAGCATATGTATTGCAGTGACAAAACAGCGGCATACATTTTAGAAATAACAGGTTACGGCCAGTCGTTGTGGGTGGTTATAGACCAAGTCGTTGTGGGTGGTTATAGACCAAGTACAGGGTTCAGGATTAGCTCGGGTTGATAGTGATTAATATCTCTCACCTGTTTCCAGCTCTGCAGGGCCGTGTCCAAGGTGTGTACTGTGTACTGGCTGACGCTGACAAACACGGGGTCGACGAAGACGTTCCCGTCCAGCAGCGTGTCGTCGGCGCAGTGGGTGGCCGCGACCTGGCCCTGCAGAATGACCGGCTGGAGCAGCCGGAGCCACGTTAGGTTGCGGTACTCCAGAAGTTGGCAGTCCAGCCCTGCGGAGAACTGGAGCTCCCGGCACAGCCGGGCGCAGCCACCCTCACTGCTCCCACTCCACTGACGGAGGAACAGCCGTGGCTCCTGGGCCCCGAGGACCAAATACTCCTGCTCCTGAGGCAGCTTCCTGTCTGGCAGGAAGGGGCGGAGTCGACGGGACGGTACTGGGAGGGTGGGAGAACAGACAGACAGAGCGAGGCGCGTGTTTGTGTGTATATGCAGTACAATTTCAGTGTCCTACTTTAACAGTGAGTGAGGGTTTGACAGGAATACTCAACATACAGCGTGTGATCCTCCCCATGCCCTGTGTGTGTGTGTGTGTGTGTGTGTGTGTGTGTGTGTGTGTGAGTTACCTGGTCTGTGGACACCAGTGAGTGTGTGTGCGCGTGTGTGTGTGTGTGTGTGTGAGTTACCTGGTCTGTGGACACCAGTGTGTGTGTGCGTGTGTTACCTGGTCTGAGGACACCAGTGTGTGTGTGTGTGTGTGTGTGTGTGAGTTACTTGGTCTGTGGACACCAGTGAGTGTGTGTGTTACCTGGTCTGAGGACACCAGTGTGTGTGTGTATGTGTTACCTGGTTTGTGGACCCCAGTGTGTGCGCGTGCGCGTGCGCGCGCGCATGTGTGTTACCTGGCCTGTGGACACCAGTGTGTGATTTTAGTATCCTACCTGTGCCAAGCTGCTCCAGGTGGTGGCAGAGGTACAGCTGCATCTGTGCCAGAGTGAGAGAGATGCCCAGTGACGGCACGGACCAGGGGGCGAAGCAGGAGTCGACACGGGTACACGCTGCCAGCGCGGTGGGGGAGACCAGCTGGTCACAGGGCAGGAGCTGGGAGCCCAGGGAGCCCAGCTGAGAGCCTGACTCACTGTCACAACTGGACAGAGGAGAGAGGAGATACTACTGATGAAGCCTGTCTCGCCGCACTGGAGACAGGAGAGGGGCAATACCGAATTTTAATGAAATAAACATTTTCTTTATTGAGTTGCCACAAAAAAAAACATTGAAATTGACACATACAATCAACTGTGAATAAACAATATATAACTGACATCGAAAATGAATAAAATGTGCATGAGAAAGCCATCAGGAAGCGTAGGGTTTGGGTCCACTGGGACTGGGTCTGAGGTACACTGTTTGTGCAGGTGTGTCCCGGCGATCGGCTGTACGTCGCCAGGCAACGGGGCTGCATCGGAATTAACAGCGTGTCATGGTGGATGACTACGCATGCTGGGTAACTGAACTGAATGACCATTTGCTCTGTAATCTGTCGCTGCTGTATTCCACCATGAAAGGAAATGTTCAGGAGAGATGGCAGGGCTACGTAGGAACATCACCATCACATTCTGAGTGCTTCCCGAGTAGCACCCTATTCCCTCAGTGGTGCCCTACTTTTGACAAGAGCCTGGTGGTCTTCATAGGGAATAGGGTGCATTTGGGACACAGGAGTTGATGATCATTCTGACTTCCAGGGTATGGGGCCAAGCTGTTATTCTGGACAAACTGAAGTCAGTGAGATGAAACGCTGAATAAAATGGAAGGGAATCAAGATTGATCGAAAATGACAAATAATTGAGAAAAAAAATTAGGAAATGTACTGTTTGGAGTATGATTATAATCAAGTGCAGATGTTTATTTGACTTTTCACTGGATTGGTATTTTTTTGTTTTTCTCTTTCTTACATGTTTTCATATTCCTCCCATTCTGCTCCTCGGGAGCTCTTAAACCCACACAAAATGGACCGAAAGCTTGGCAGCTTGCGGATACAGAAACCCCCAGACACGGGGAGGGAGGGAGGGCAAGAGAGAGGGAGATTGTGATAGAAAAGTAAACCAAGGGAAGAGCAAAAGAGGGTAAGAAAAAGAGATGCAAGGAGAGAGAGATATAAAAAGAGAGAGTACAGTAGTGTTCCTCTATTTCTTGGCAGCACTGCTCTCCCCACCCGTCCTCTCTTCTGCTCTCTCACCATACCTCCTCCACTCTCCCTCTTTTCTCACTTTTTCTCCCCTTTCCCCTCGTTAGATCCACTCAAGGTAAGCAGAAGGGGTCTGTCTGGTTCTGACAGCCACTTGGAATGCTGGGAAATCTCATTAGGTTGATCTGAATCTGGGCCACTTCTCCGCCCGTTCCTGCTCTCCAGATGTGGAGTAAGACACTTCTCTGAAAGGCTTTTGTACTCAGAGTGCGAACACACATACATGCATATACATACAGATACACACACACACACGCACGCACGCACGCAGACACGCATACACCTACATACACACAGCCCGCACTAACCTCTGTTCATCTCCTCCGTCCGTGTTGTTGTTGAGGACGATCCTCCAAAGGTCAGAGGTCACCAGATCCTTCTGCTCATTGGTCAGCGTCAGGCTGGGCAGAGTCAGCTCGCAAGCACTGCTCTCTGACAGGCAGAACTCCCGGTATGGAACGAAAGCGTGTTGGAGCTCGTCCCAATACTCCAGGCTGCACGGCACCTGTAGTTCACACAGACAACATATTACACGCGTGTGTATGTGTGTGTGCGAGCGAGCGGGAAAGCGAGCAGCTAGGCAGATCCCGGACAACACTAATACATTATGACTAGAGCCCGACGGATTTGTCGGCGGGCCGTTATTATCAGCCGATATTAGGCATTTTCCAAACTATCGGTATCGGCATTTATAATGGCCGATAAATGAATATTTAAAAAATAAAATAAAAACGGACGAAACACCCTTCAACCATGTTATGAGTGTTGGCGTTGCATAGTTTGTCCACCAGAGGGCACTCTACAACGTCCCTGTTGGCAACACTCGTGTTTAGAACGCCACAAACCCTACAACCAGCTGATCCAGCCAGAGTCAGGCAGAATGAACGAGTTATCCACGACTGAGATCATCTGTGAAGTGTGTTCATGGTATGTTGGCAACTGTCACGAGACATACCTTGCTTGAATAACAATTAAAAGAACATCCCCATCAGTTCTCTTAACTCAAATAAGCATGACAAAATTTGTGACTACCATGTCCAGTTTTGCTGCTGTTACATGTAAGCCGAGAGTGAAACGGAATTAGCTAGTAATTATGTTACATGTTACAGTATAGTTGACTGACTGTCGGTTTAACTCTTGACAATGTGACTGAAGATGTATTTCTTTAGTAGCGTGACAGTTATAGCAATGAGACGTATCATCTCTCCCCGGCCCGTTATTTTGAAAAAGTATGTTTTACAATAATTTGCAGTATGACGTTATCCATTGCTAAATTATAGCTTATCATAGACTTTAGCTAACCACAAAGCTAGCTAATGCCATGGCTATCAGTGGAAGACCACTAACATTAATGAGCTTGGAAACCACAATGAACTTATTCTGCCTAAATAAAGTAATGAATACTGTATTTATAACTAGCATATCTGTAGTTACAGTCCCTGCATTGTAAAACGTAAGTTAGGCATGAGAGGAGTGAACATTTAGACAGAGAAAAAGTATCAAACATAGCTTGTGCATTCAAGTTAGCTTTTCTTTTACACCTGTGTGAAATCCAATGACGCAAGTGTGCGTTTCTGACTGTCGTTCAACCGCAGCATTAATGAGTCATATAATGGATTTAGTGCATCACTAAGTAGTAGATTTTAGAAGGCAGGCAGCAAATGATGATTGAAAGTGGTTTGTTGTAGCTTGATGGATAGAATTAAAAGAGTACAGGTAAAGGGATAAGCCAGTTGACATAGTAATTATAAGGTAGCTTATAAGGCAATAAGGACTAACTATTACACACAAAAAAAACATTAAGAGTGACCTTTGTCTTGTATAATAATAATACAAATGATGATGATAATAATAATATCATCATCGATTTTTTTTATGATTACTGTCAATAATAATAGTAGTAGTAATAGTTGTGGCTGTAGCAGCAATCATTTTGCTTTTATTTTGTATGTCTCACCTGTCTTGTTTACTTTATATTTTGACAGGTGGCAAGTGGTGGACGAAGTCAAGTATGGGAGTATTTCACAAAAGGCCCATCAGGTACAGTCACATGCAACATCTGTACAGCCTCTGTGAGCCAGGGATCTGGCAGCCTCAAATTTAAAAATACATCCAACTTGTGGGCACACCTTAAATCTACGAGAAGGCGCAAAAAGATGCGCAGCCACAAGTTCCAACCACATCATTGACACAGCCAACCCTAAAACAAGTGCTAGAGAAAACCACAAAATGGACTCTAAATGATCCAAGAACAGAGGAAATGGACAAACTCCTGATGGAGATGATAGCCACTGACATCCTGCCTTTTGCAGTTGTTGAGGGTGCAGGGTTTAAAAGGGTTATGGCCAAGGCAGAACCCAGATACCCAATAAAAACAGAGACATTTTTCCGTACAAAGAAGATGGACAAGATTTATATAGGAGTTGTAAGCAAAATAAAGAAACTGCTGTCAGTTAAAAATGCAGGAAATAGCATTTCTTTTACCACTGACTGTTGGTCAGGTTCAAATGAAGCACTCATGAGCTTGACTGCTCATTTCATTGATAAGAATTGGAAAAAGGTCCAACTTGTCTTGAATGTTAAATCCTTGTCACAGTCCCACACAGGACAGTTCATTGGAGAGACATTTCTGTCCATGCGTGAGGAATGGGAAATTGATGAGGAGCGGGTCATGCTTGTGCTCAGGGACAGTGGGGCAAATATGGTGAAAGGCATGCGCCTTGTTGAGATGCCAGACCTGAGCTGCAGTGCTCATATACTGCACCTGGTTATAAATGATGGCCTTAATTCCCAGAGAGTGGTGGTGGACATTCTGGCAAAGCTCAAGAAAATTGCTACACACTTCAACCACTCTGTTACGGCACTGCAATGCCTGTCTAAAATTCAGGAGGAGGTAAGTGTCCCACAGCATTCTATCATACAGGCAGTACAGACGAGGTGGAACTCTACACTACACATGTTGGTGAGGATGATCGAACAAAAAAGAGCCATCACTGCATATGCTAGCGACCATGGACATTTCTCATGTCTGTCATCAGAGGAATGGTCCATTGTGTCGAACCTGGCAGAGACCCTTGGACCACTGGAGGAGGTGACACTGGAATTCTGGAGAGCAGACTCATCCACATCCTGCATTTAACCATGCACAGCAGTGTTACGCCGTTTACTTGAGTCAGAGGGACCAACCACCAGGGGTATTCAAACCATGAGAAAAACCATGCTGGATAGCTTTCAAAAAAGGTTTGCAAAAGTTAAGGACTTTAAAGAGGTGGTGCTTGCCTGTGTCCTTGACCCACGATACAAAGAGCGTCCTTTGGTACCAGAAATTCTGACAAAAGTGAAAACCTGGCTGAAAGAGGCTATGGAGACCAGTCCACCAGAAACTGCCACTGAAACTCCATCTGAGGAGAGCGATCCCAAAAGGCCGAGAACAGAGGACCAAGTACCCAGTCTCTTAGACTCGCTTTACGACACTGTGCTCCTTCCATCCACCAGTGAGGCAGTGGAACCAGAGGGGATCATCGAAGAGCTAGAACGGTACTTCAGAGAGCCTGTCATTGACAGAAAGAGTGGAAATCCATATGATTGGTGGAAACACACCAACCGTTTCACCAGACTGTCAGCTTTGGCAAGGCAGTACCTCTCCTGTCCACCCTCCTCTGTGGCGAGCGAAAGAGTGTTCAGCACCATAGGGAATATTTGAGGATAGGCAAAGCTCTTTGAAAGGAGAGAATGCAGAGAAACTTTGCTTCTTGTACTACAACCTGCCTCTGCTGGATTGGAGCTATTGAGGACTGAGTGATTCAGTACACTACCTCATATACTGTATATAGTTTATATTTTGCTGTTGTTGTTATTTATCAGAACCTATAGAACTTAACAGAATATTTTTTCCAGTCTTGTTCAAAGTTATATATATGAAGCTTACCAAGTCTATTAATACTGGTAACTTTTTGTTTTTGTTGTTGTTGTGTTTTTGTTCAAAGGACTTTAAGTTTCATATCTTAAGTTTGTATTTTCATACATTTTATTTATCAGAACTTAAATATATTTTGATGTTCCTCTGTTCTGTTGTGACAATAAAACAAACAAGTTTTTTTTTAAACTGCATTATCATATTTTTTAGTGAGGAATCATAAATATCTACAAATAACTAATGTTAGGGAAATCTGTTTGTTTTGTTACGCATTTTTGGATTTTCTTTTTAAATATATATCGGCCAATATATCGGAATATCGGATTTTTAAATCACCAAATATTTGTATCGATATCGGCCTTAAAAATCCTTTATCGGTCAGGCTCTAATTATGATGCCCATTAAATAGAAGTGAAATAGTCAGAGATAATGGCTGTTGGCCTAGCAGCCTAGCTAACTGATGAGCAAAGAAGAGAAGTTGGGAGGATCAGGAGAGGAAAGAAAAGGAGCTGGGAGGAAGAGAAGAAGGAGAAGAGCAGAGGAACGGAGGAGAGGAGAAAATACTGGTGGATTTCATCTCTATGTTATTGTAGCAGATTGGATTTTGGGAAAGTCAGTCCCCTCAGCCTGATGTCCTATAGTTCAGACCTGCCTCAGGACCCACTGATGATCCTCTGAGATGTTCTGCTACTCACCAGCTGCTGCTACTGCAAGAATCAGGCCTCTGGGAAAAATTCAACATAGAATACTACTGCCTCAATATAGAATACCACTGCCTCAATATAGAATACTACTGCCTCGTTATAAAATACTACTGCCTCAATACAGAATACCACGGCCTTAATATAAAATACAACTGCTACTGAGAGAATCAGGTCACTGGGAAAGCAATATAGAATACTACTGTTGCTGGTAAAAAGCAGGCCTGAAACTATCCAGTAAGACCAACAACTTCTAGTCCTGTGAGAACCTGCAACCTCCAGGCCTGTGAGAACCAGCAACCTCCAGTTCCATAAGAACCAGCAACCTCCAGGCCCGTGAGAACCAGCAACCTCCAGGCCCGTGAGAACCAGTAACCTCCAGTCCTGTGAGAACCAGCAACCTCCAGGCCCGTGAGAACCAGTAACCTCCAGGCCCGTGAGAACCAACAACCTCTAGGCCTGCGAGAACCAGCAACCTCTAGGCCCGTGAGAACCAGCAACATCCAGGCCTGTGTTCGGCCACTTCTTTTCATATCCCACAACAACTGGAGAAATACTTTCTAACTGGAGAACGATTAGCATGAACCGAGGGCTCATGTTCCCACCATTCCCCATCTGCAGAAGTAGCCAATGACAGATTGGGATGACAGGTGGCTCTCAGCACACCTGAAGTAACCAGGACAATACAACTGTAACAGACCTCACCACTGAGTCCCTAGTCCATCCGTAGTTTACTACATCAGAACACTGATACATAGTAGGGCACTACACAGGGAATATGGTGCCATTTGGGACATACATTTGGGAAGTGGCTTGAGGCTAAACACAGTAACTGTCGACAGCATTGGGGATGTGTGTAGAGTTGTGTGTGTGCGCACTATGGACGGCTGAGCCAGTAGAGGGATGAGGTAACCAAAAGCTAACAGCGGTTATGTAATGTAAATGCCACACAGGTTCTCCTGGAAGCCCTCATAATTGTACCTGACAGGGATTTGCACCCGAGTGTAGCGGAAAACCACTGAGCGTCCACAGAGACTTCACAGAACTACATTACAACAGAACAGAGGCCTTCAGTCCTACCATAAATACTTCACAGAACTACATTACAACAGAACACAGGCCCTCAGTTATACCATAAA
>JACXGI010014158.1:0-19292 GCA_016801175.1 Esox masquinongy | reverse complement strand
CAGAACTAGACTGAGAGACCATTTAAAGGCCTTTGCAGGTGTTTTGAGTTAATTAGCTGATTAGAGTGTGGCACCAGGTGTCTTCAATATTGAACCTTTTCACAATATTCTAATTTTCTGAGATACTGAATTTGTGGTTTTCATTAGTTGTCAGTTATAATCATCAAAATTAAAAGGAATAAACACTTGAAATATATCATTCTGTGTGGAATGAATGTATACATTATACAAGTTTCACTTTTTGAATGGAATTACTGAAATAAATCAACTTTTTGATGATATTCTAATTATATGACCAGCAGACTGAGGGAGGGGCAGTTGCCCTATGAAACTATGATGGACCCTTTCCAGATTTTGTGATACCAAACTATGTTTTGCCGCCAGCCCTGTGCGTACGTTTGTTCCAGCGCTTCCCTTTTGTAGTCCAAGATAGGTTCCTTTGTCTTACTAACATTAACAGAGGGACAACTGATTAAAGAAATACTGTATATCTTGATGTAACTTCACAGTATTACTGACTGATAAAAACAGATTCCATGGTACATTTGGCGTTTCTGTACAGCAATTTGCTACTACACAAATTACCACCATTAATGTGTTCAGAGGCTTGACTTTTCAGAACTGACCCATAATAAGATTTAGGGCCTACTTTGACGTCAGACACAACAACAATTCCCATCTTTTGTTTTATACACACTATATGCAACAGACCCCTTCAGAACAATTCCTAAAATATGTAATTAATTAATGATATTATTAATTACAGAAAGCTTCCCAGAGCTAAAGATTAATCCATTGCTTACTTTTGTTACAGAAAAGATAATTAGCCTACTTACTGTTTACCTGTGTAACAAGTCATTATTGTTGTTACAGTTTGATGCCAAGTGAGTGCGCCGGGGCTTTAAGCTTGCCACAGGGGCTGCTTGATGGAAATGTTCTTTTCTTGGAGGATGTTGCGGTTCCACTCTTCCAAGATATCCAATTTAAAATTAAAAGGAGAATAAAGATGGCATGGAAAAGGGCCATAGAGGTGTGAGAATAGTGGCACAAATCACAAGCGCTGTTATTCAAATGATTTTATCTTTTTGCATTTACTTGTGACATGTAAGCATTTCAATTTAGCATGCCATGTTGAGTGCTGCCTTCTCATGGTCCCTGGCCATGTAGTGAAGACCTATTTAACCGTAAGTTTGATGCCATTCTACACCGGGGACACACTGAAAACACTGATGTGGTTTGTGATGCGCAAGAAATCAGGGTCACTGGCATTGTTGTCAGTACCGTAACCTTATGGTCATCCCTGTGATATATCAGTGGTTACCAGAAATAGATATACAGTAGAACAGATGGGCAGATTGTTGTTCTACCTAGCACTCTCTAACATAATGCCCAAGGGATCTTTATAGTAGACTCTGACCTAAAAGGGGCCTAGATAACCAACCTGATTAACTGTTCCACTCATGCCTAAAACATCTAGGAGGACTGATTGATAGGGGAAGGCACTTCATGTTTAGCAGCGCCGAGAACGACAGATTGTTCTGACCTAGGTTACAGCCATTATCTCTTGACAAAACATTGTCAATAATACTTTATAGCCTTTATGATTTCAATGTTTAATTTAAGCCTAGAGAACAACACCTTGATTCAAAGGGAACAAAATACACCACTATTTGTTGTTTTGGTATTTTGTGTATGTCTTATAATTATACAAAAAACAAATATATATGTATCCGGTTGAAAATACACTGCTCAAAAAAATGCAGGGAACACATAAATCACATTTCTGTTCTCGATGAATGAAATATATAAAAGATCAAAATCTTTACTGTACATTGTGTAATTCATTGAGAACAAAATTATGTAACAATGGTCAATGGAAACCAAAATCACCAACTGATTGAGGGCTGGATTCAAACTCACACTGAACATCAAAGTAAACAATTGGAATCACAGGCAGTTCCAACTTGTATGAATTTCATCACAGCAACTCATAATGCGACTCAGTAGTGTGTATGGCCCCCACGTTCATGTATGCATTCCTAACAATGTCTGGTCATGCTCCTGATGAGACGATGGATGGTGTCCTGGGGGATCTCCTCCCAGACCTGGATCAGGGCATCAGTGAGCTCAAGGACAGTCAGTGGTGCTACTATGCCTCCCCAGACCATCACTGACCCACCACCAAACCGGTAATGCTGGATGATGTTGCAAGCAGCATAACGTTCACCACAGCATCTCCAGACTCTAAAGAAGAATTAGTCAGGAAGGATAAGGAGAGAGCAATGGTCTGTGGCCATCACTTGCAAAACCATTCCCGTTTTGGGGGTCGTCTCGCTGTTTTACTCCCTACACACAGGTGGTTATACATACTACAGACAGGTGGTTATACTCATTACACACAGGTGGTTTTACTCACTACAAACAGGTGGTTATACTCACTACGGACAGGTGGTTATACTCATTACAGACAAGTGGTTATACTCCCTACACACAGGTGGTTATACTCACTACAGACAGGTGGTTATACTCATTACAGACAAGTGGTTATACTCAATAGAGACAGGTGGTTATACTCCCTACACATAGGTGGTTATACTCACTACAGACAGGTGGTTATACTCATTACAGACAAGTGGTTATACTCAATAGAGACAGGTGGTTATACTCATTACAGACAGGTGGTTATACTCGTTACAGACAGGTGGTTATACTCACTACAGACAAGTGGCTGAACTCCCTACTAGGGGTGTTACGATATACCAGTATTGACGATAACCGTGATATTTAAAAAATGAAATATTGATATCATGTTAATAACACACATATGATAATATCGTATTCACTAGGCGAAACTGAATTTGTATTTTTCCATAAATCTTCTCGGTTATTCCATTGGTTATTCATGGCCAAATGATGCATTTGCTTAAACTATGAGTCTGGACCTATACACTGGACCTATACACTAGTATTTGAATGAACTCCTTTTCATAGCCTATTCACTAGGCAAAAATGTTTTGTATTTTTCCAAAAACTCTTCTCGATATTAGGCATCGTGGATCTTTTGTTTATGAGTTCATCTGGTTGCCTTTTCAGTATCGATTAAGTGTAATTGTTCTTTTTGTATGCTTTTTTTTTTTATTTTTACAGTTATGGTTACATACTCTCTCCACCTCCATACACTCTTATTTTGACTGTAATTCAATTGCCAAAAAATGTAAAAAAAAAACACATTAAACAATGTTGAAGATGAATTTGACTGACAACATTTTTTTTCTTCAAATTTTCTATAGATATCGCCATAATATCGTTGCTGTGAATTATTTTGACCACGATAATCTCGTAGTGAAAATGTGATATTGTGACAGCCCTATTCCCTACACACAGGAGGTTATACTCCCTACAGACAGGTGGTTATAGTCACTACAGACAGGTGGTTATACTCACTACAGACAGGTGGTTATACTCACTACAGACAGGTGGTTATAGTCACTACAGACAGGTGGTTATAGTCACTACAGACAGGTGGTTATACTCACTACAGACAGGTGGTTACAGTCACTACAGACAGGTGGTTATACTCACTACAGACAGGTGGTTATAGTCACTACAGACAGGTGGTTATACTCACTACAGACAGGTGGTTACAGTCCGGTGAATACAGGTAGGTGATTAGAGTAAGATTACTGTAGCAAGAGCTTCAGGTAGAGGAAACCTATTTACGAGTCATGAATGCAAAACCTACAAAACCCTTTAAGCACTCCCAGAGATGTATTGAGGGTGGTGTCTTATAATCATTACATAATACCTTATTACACTTAAAGGTATTTCTTTTTTAACCAGAGGCACAAAATAAATACATAGGTTTTCGTGGATGATTGAATGTTTGCATACAGTAATTGCATAGGCATGACATACTGTATAGTATTAACAAACAGACCTGGTATTACAGCAATGATTACTACTGCAAGTTTAAACCTATCAGGCAGTGATTTGTCTTGAAAGGATATCTCCTTGTTACTGCCATATATTAACATAGTTATCTGTTGTTGAGTTATCTGTTGTTATATTCGTTCTATAACAGTGTCTTCCATAGACGAGAATAGCATGTTTATCCCACAAAATGTAAGACTAAATCTAGTTACAGAGATAGAGATGAAGTAGTGCACATAAAATGTATTTTTCATAGAGGTTTTCATGTACCCAATAAAAGTCAAAAGATTGATGTGTTTCCATCGCATTTTCAGCTCTACCATCTAAAAGGTGCATTAAAAAGCAAATGTGCCCACTCTGGTCTTGACATCTGTGGTTTAGCCAACAACTTGGAAATGCAGTGCGGGTTGTCTAGCCTAGCGTAGGCTACATGAGTGAGATGAAAATGGATTAGAGAAAACAACAGCCACACATCAATAATCATGTCACCAGAAATAGACTGTCTAAAATGTTATACATTTACCTGTCAAAGGAGATTAAATTAAAAAACTCAGGTGTATTTAGATTCTTTGAAAATGTTATTTCAAAAGACAACAAATATTTGCATGAGGCATTTCAATTAACAAAATCTCTTTTGAGGTGTACAACTGTTTAGAAGACCTTTAATTCCACTGTGAATTTCAAGTCGAGTTTCTCATCTGCAAGAAAGCCTCAGTTCATTACATTCTATTATAAACATCTTTGTGTGTTTTTGTGTTTAAAAAATGTCCTTCCGATTCTTGCAAATCTTCCAATACAAGTCAAACACGCTGCATGGAAACATTTTGTGTAGTGTTTGTTCTGAGGAGACTGTTCCATAACAGACATTTTCTTTGCCATGTTATGTATATTTTTGTTTTATTGTCTTAATGACCTATTTAAGAGTTAATTCCATTTATAGAAATACAAATCTATAAGCCCCTAAACTCAAAGTCATATTGCTAAATGATCCATGATCTGACCATCTTGAAACAATTACATATGTTAGCTTAGTTGTAATTGAAAATGAAGGACTGCCCACACATTGGTGGTGGACAGAATCTCGTTTGGGGGTGCTGAGGCTGCATCGGGAGGACTGCAGCACCCCTACTTCCCCCAATAGCATCCAGCTGCAGACGTACCTTTCTTCAACCTACACACATTTTTTCATGTTGATTCCATCCCAATTTAAAATTCCAAACATTTTGTTATTCATAACCACATAATTATTCCTACATTTTTTCCTACATAACTTAACAAACGCAGAAACAGTACATATTCAACTGTTCAGGCTACAGACTCAAAAATACAAAAATTGCTCAGGCTACAGATAAAAAACTTGCTCAGGCTACAGAATAAAAAAAAACTTTGTCTCACGTTTAGACAATCCCCAATAGTTAACCTTAAAATTGTATTGACTAGGACAATCTAAATGTGTATATATTTGCATAATCAGCATTCATAAACCTTCAAACCATCTTCAATCACCTTGGTTTCACATGTTTAGCCATCTCAATTTATAGTTTGACATCCCAATTTATGTGCGACAACAAATACAGCTCCAGAAAAAATTAAAAAGGACAGTTGAAAAGGACAGATTTGAGTGAGGAACATAAGCGTTCAATTTGCAGTGGTCTCTTAATTTTAACCCTTCTGTTCCTTACTCAAAACCTTCCTTTTTGACTTTTTTGGAAAGGAAAGAAAAAGGTGCAGTGGTCTCTTAATTTTTTCCGGAGCTGTATGATATACATTTGCATACAGTTGCATTAATTAGGCCTAAAACAGTTGAACTGTTGAAACAGATATCGAACAACATGAAACAACTTAAAAACATTTATTGACAGTAACATCAAATGTGCAAAAAACAATGAGACATACATCTTATGTAACTTTCAAGCCAAGACACTCAACCAACTCTTTCGGCCATTGTACTTTCTGCAAATCAAATTTCCAATGGCACAGGTGTCTCCTCTATAACAACCTGGGGCATCTTCACTTTCACCACACCTAAATCAAGAACATAAGGCAAATCTTTACAATGAGGTTAATAAGAGAAGTGTTGATTGGTACCTGTATGTATGTATGGAGCCTCTACTATATATATCAACACAAGCTTATGACCCACATTTACTGGGAATTCCTCGTTCATGTGAAATAACTGCAATCCCCATTAATGGTCTGCAATTTAAAAAAAGCTAATATCTGATATACATGATTAATAACGCCCATGTATGGAGAGAACAGCTTTTTGGATAATCGATGATGTCTGTATATTTAAAATGTCCTAGGACAATAATTTTTACGTTAGCGACAAGACAAACCAAATAGCCACCAAATGTCTACTATAAAACTAACTTTTACTCGGATCGTCATTAAGTTTCACATTTGGTTGACGAGCTTGCAAAAGTTATAAAAATAGTATTTTCCATTTTAAAGATATTTCATAGCAATTTCAATGCATTAATGATTACTGACACTATTCCGTTTTTTTTACTTGAGTTTGAGTGAACTGTGCAGATTTTTTAGCAACCGGGAAATGAGAGAGCAATTTTGTTTGAGGCTAAAGAGTACACGGTATATATAAAACTGGGACAAACCATTTAGTATGAAATGTTATGATACATTATGTGCCATTACATTACAATCTACAAAGTGTACAATGTGTTAAATCTGACATTGTTCAACAGTGGGCTCGTGGGAAGATGAGCACCTTATGCTTTTGTACGCACCCAAAATTATTTCCGGTTTATGAACATTTTAAAACACTATCATTTTATTTTTACAGCAGATACTGTGTATTATGGACATGCTATGATATTGCAATGCAAAAACTGGGCATATTGCCCCTTCAATGATGCATTATATTAGTGATTATGAGTTTAACTACCCTTCCACTGTCAGTCTGTGAGTTGCTCCACAACACAACCTGTTGTTTGAGCTTAGTGTTATTACTACCTGACTGATCTAGGTTAAGCTAAAATAGAAGCCTTTTGTAATGGATTGCATACATACCCTGTTTCCAAAAATGTTTTTTAAAAAAGTAAAATGTAAATAAAAACAGTATGCAATGATGTGCAAATCATTTAAATCCCATATTCAATAGAAAATAGTATAAAGACAACATATCAAATGTTGAAACTGAGACATTTGATTGTTTCTTGAAAAATACATGCCCACTTTGAATTTGATGCCAGCAACATGTTTCAAAAAAGTTGGGACAGGGGCAACAAAAGACTGGAAAAGTTGTGTAATGATAAAAAACCCTGTTGGAACTTCTAATTAGGTTAATTAGGCAACAGCTCAGTAACATGATTGGGTATAAAAAGATTATCCCAGAGAGGATGAATCTTACAGAAGCAAAGATGGGGAGGGGTTCACCACTCTGTGAAAGACTGCGCAGGCGAATAGTGCAACAATTTAAGAATAACGTTTCTCAATGTAAAATTGCAAAGAGTTTGGGGATCTCATCATCAATGGTGCATAATATCATCAAAAGATTCAAAGAATCCGGAGAAATCTCGGTTTGCAAGGGACAAGGCCGAAAACCAATATTGGATGGCCGTGATCTTCGGGCCCTCAGGCAGCACTGCATTAAAAACAGACATGATTCTGTAGTGTAAATCACTGCATGGGCTCAGGAACACTTCTGAAAACCATTGTCTGTGAACACAGTAGGTCGCTGCATCCACAAATGCAAGTTAAAACTCTACCATGCAAAGAATAAACCGTGCATAAAAAACATCCAGAAACACCGTCGCCTTCTCTGGGCTTGAGCTCATTTAAGATGGACTGAGCCGAAGTGGAAACAGTCCTGTGGTCTGACAAATCAAAATTTGAAATAATTTTTGGGAATCATCGTGCTCTGGACTAAAGAGGAGAGGGACCATCCGTCTTGTTATCAGCACACAGTTCAAAAGCCAGCATCCATGATGGTATGGGGTTGCATTAGTGCATATGGTCATCTGTGAAGGCACCATTCATGCTGAACAATAAACAGTTAAGCCCAAAAGTATTCATACCCATGCCAAATTTTTAGCCATAGTGAATTTTTATTTGACCCATAGGTTTCTTCTGGCTGGAAATGACATAAACAAATGACAAAACATGGTAAGACATTGTGCTGGAGATACAAATGAATAACGTAACTATTTCTGTTTTTTTCAAATTTTTTCAGAAAATGCCATGTCCAACATTATTCATAACCCTTGAAATTGTTGCAAATTTTTGAGAAAATGCAAGTTTCTATACTATTTAAAATGGTTTTGTAATTTCCACCATGAGAGAGTATTCTAATCACCTATTAATTGAGAATAGCTGAACAACTGAACAGCAGTAGTTCTCTAGTCAGTTACTAGTCAACTGCAAGTCATGGCTAAAAACAGAAATAGTTACGTTATTCATTTGTATCTCCAGCACAATGTCTTACCGTGTTTTGTCACTTGTTTATGTCATTTCCAGCCAGAAGAAGCCTATTGGTCAAATAAAAATGTCTCAATATGGCTCAAAAGTTGGCATGGGTATGAATACTTTTGGGCTTAGCTGTATACAGGTTTTGGTTTTGCAACATAATATTTGTCAAAGAAATTAATTTTTTTCTCCAAATCGTGTAGCCCTACTCTGGACACAGCCCACATGCATCATTTATTTATTACTACAACTTGTATTCTCAAAATGTTCTGGCACAGCCAGAAGAGGACTGGATACCCCTCCGAGCCTGGTTCCTCTCTAAGTTTTGGCCCCTTTTAAGGAGTTTTTCCTAGCCACTGTGCATCACTGCAACACTGTTGTTGTTTTCTCCTTGGGGTTTCAGGTTGAGTGTTTTGTAAAAGCACTTTTTGACAACTGCTGATAGAAAAAGGGCTTCATAAATAAATTTGCTTGATTGATTGATCTGGGAGGTGGTTGGTTGTATCTCAGCAAGTTTGCAATCGCCATTCCAAGGGGGGGGGGGTTATTTTACTGTTATATATAATCCAAATAGGTTATTTTACTGTTATAATTGTTGTTTAGATTTTATGAGTTTTTGCTTTGGGTTGTAAGGCAACAAAAGGTGAACATTTTGAATGTGGTGGTGACTTTTTATACCCACTGTATGTCCATTGCACACAAACAAGGCATTTGTTGACAGGTTACTGCAAATATGATTGCCCCTTTTCTACCTCAATCAGGCCCTAATTTCGTTTTCTCTCCAGGGTGCATTTGGTAAGGTTTGTTGCTCTCTAAAAAAGCGGAACCATTAAAGGGACCAGACATAAGATTTTTACTGCACTACTAGCATAAATGATCAGAAGATATCTGCAGTTAATGTTTTAATGTTTTACAAATGATTCTAAAAAGGCCTGACCTACTTTTTATATTATCATAAAAAGTTGTTAATGGTAAATGCCTGTGCAGTGTTGTTTGAAAGTCTGACTATAAAACCAACTTTAACCCCTACTCCCACCGTTTTAGCACGGCATAAACATTGCAATTTTGAGTCTAAATGAAAGCTAAATTAGTTTTTATTCCTTTCCAAATGTTGTGCTTTTAATTAACCGAATCGCACCACATTAAATTAAAACAAAAACATTCTAAATAAATTGCTTATGCAAAAATACTGAATAAGAAAAGGCCCACTTGACTGACACAGTGTTTACAAATAGAAGCAGTTGTTGGCATTCAGACAATGTGTTGGCCACTGTCTGACGAGCTTGGCATTTTTACTTAATTAGGAAAATGCTCAGCGCTGTTCAACCTCTAATTACGCAGTATTCACAGGAAGTGCAGACTGCCAATATTAATGGCCTGGTCTCGAGCCCAGTTCAAAATCATCTGGAAGCTCCCGAAGTCCTCCAAATGTCAGAGGAAAAACAATTCAACAACATTAAATGAGCCTACAGAGTTCACCTGTTGAGTGTTTGCTGTTGTTGTTTCATGGATTGTATAGAGAACAGCTATACAATCTGTAATTACATGAAGAGATGAAATGTAATGAGGCCCTTACATACCAACTGTATATGCATACTCCAGGTGTGCACCAATGGCATAATCTAAAAACTATGACCGAGCGTAGTGTGTGATGGATTGCCTGCCCTGGATTATATTAATAACTCATAGTAACGAAGGGTTGAGCGTTATGATCGAGTTGAGCCTGCGGCGGTACGGGACCGGCATCAAGCTCACTGCCCTGGACTGTGCTGACCACTCTGTCACCCACTCCATGTATCAGAATGCTGCTTCTGGCGAGGGCATTCTCACCTTTTCTGCTCAGGCAAGGTTACAGGTATACCAACTAAATACACTCTCATGACCCACTTTGGATCTAACACGTTGAGTCAAATTTCACGAACTCTGTTGTGAATGGATCCTGGTTTGACTGATTTCTTTTCCGGGGAACCACGTACACTCGACACTGTTGTGCGGCAGGATCAGAGAGAGAAGTGCACATCTTTGAATTAGGCTGAAACTTTTGACCGCTACATGGGACAAATATTTGCTGACAAGGTCCTAAAATACTATCCCCCTGTGTCACATGTGACCCCAAATCCGCAGGTATCGGAACAGACTTGTGGTTGCGGTGGTTTGTGATATATGGCCACGCTCACAAGATCACACTGCTTGGCCTTCAGGTGGCAGGCCTGTATAAAACGAACTAGCGAAGTGTTGCACAGTGTCAGTGGTCATGGGCAGCCTGGCGATATAGACGAGGTGCTTCTTATACCGTAAGTGTTTGAATATCCATGACCTTTGAATTGTTTGAATCGTTTTGACTGTAATGCGATTTGTGATTTCAAATAAAGTATTTAAAGTGTGTGTGTGCGCTGAGCTAGTTAATAAGGGCCACAGTGAAAGCTCATGAATGCTGTAGTCCCTTTCTCACGCTGGAAAGTGATTCCATACAGAAGCACTACTTTGTTCTACAAACTGCTATGGTACAAAAAGTAATCCTATTTGGATCCCACTGACTAAAAAGCCTTGCTTATCGTTGACATGTGAATCCCTGGACCACAGCTTCCCTAAGACTTATTGAATTTTGCAATCCCTGAATTAGATTACATGAGGGAACTGCCTTTGACCAAATTAGGCATTGCTATGTGTTACCCATCCATGTTAAAAAAACACTGGATAATACAGCACTTACAGTACATATCGGTAATTCTATCACCCCTGTCTGAAATTATGCCAAGTCTTCAAATTGATTTAAAATGGCTGTGTTAACAGCACTCTCAGATTGGGTCAGATTGCTGAAGATGATCAAATGGGTGCCAAAGGAGAAATCCAATGGGTGCCAAAGGAGAAAGCATGCCTGGTGTTTTTTCATATTAAGTGCTATGTTATTCATACTATGACAAATATTAAAAGGTCAAATAGTGCTGGAAAACCTTTAACTGTCTTTTGAGAAAGTTTAAAAGACCATACTGTCTGTCACATACAGTGTCTCAGAAAATGAGGGGATATTGAAAGCAAACAACTTGCTGCAGTAAACGTTTTATTAAGTTACAGTTTTAGAAAAATCAACACAAACCCACAAAACAATAATTCACATGCACTTTTTTAGTATACCAGACAAAACAGTTACTTTTCAATATGAAAACACAGTTCTACAGGTCAGATATCTCATAGAGATCATGGATTAATACATCAGTATTAAAATCAAGGGTCACAAGTCATATAAAATATCAGTAGGCTGTCTTTGTAGGCCGGCTTTAAAAATATACGCAAGCTAATTACATTAGACCAAGCACATCTGTCAGGAGAAAAGCGCTATCTTTGAGTAACAAAATCAGTGTTTATCATGACAAGTTGTATCATCTAAAATCAAACTTAGTGGATCTGACGGCTACTGTCGTTTTCTCGGATTGCATTTAGGGATAATCACAACATGTGAGGCCAAGAAAGGTACAGCATTTTCCCTCTATTTTACAGCCAGCAGGGTGTACGTCACAAGGAACAAGTACTTAACTGAACTATAGATGGATAAATGACCGGATCATCTGACTTTGATGATGGACTAATGTGTAAATCCACATACTCTATGACTGAGTGATGTGTACTGGTATTAAACCTAGAAGTGCACAGAAATAATGACCCAGTGATGAGTATGGGAAAAAGGATAAGGTCTACGAGTTACACTATTTGGATTATAAACTGTTATAATGTTTTATCCTGAACAGTTTTTGACATTGCACTGTACTTATTTTTTTTTTTTTTACAGTAGTATTATTACACAGGCTTAGTCCCCAGACATTTTGACATCTAAAAAGCCATTGTTCATCAGTTAGACAAAAAGAAAAGGCAATCACTGCTGTATCAATGTATTTCTTCGACGTTGGATGAGAGGAGTTCTTCGAAAAACGAGCTTAAGATTCAAAAAGACATTACAAAAAAGGAACATGAGAAAATCCCTCTTAACCAAGTCATAACCTTTTACAATGAATAAAAGGCTATTCAGTTTATACGTCAGTAATGGAATGTATAAATGTGGAGCTTTCTGAAACTGTTCAGTTTACTTGAAACTGATGGGGGTGGTACGAAAAACACAAGTTGGGTACAAAGTATCTTTTACACATAAAAAACCCCCACAAACTCTATTTTACATCGTGTTCTCATGATTTTGACTCGTCTCCCCTGGATTACTCATAAAACAGACCAACAGACGGACAAAGGGAGAGAGGACATCTCCGACATCTCAGACTGTACCCAACGAGAAAACATGCGCAACAGGAAGCCCTGGCATCAGTCAATCAGGCGGCTGAATTGTGACAGCTGCAATAATGGGGCAGGAAAATCAATATCCCATTGACTGGGCTGCAGCGGTCTAATCAACGAGCACAGGCCTTTATGAAACCACTGAACGAGCAGATAGGACAGGCTGATTGCGTCCGATATACAGGCTTTACGGGCCTCTTGGGCCTTCACACCTGCTCTGGTGGCTGAGCAGGGACACGGTCACCTTGGATCATTTCCTTGTGCTTTCGTTTGACTTTGGGAAATGTAAAGGCAGGCATCGGGGACCGTCTCACAACAGCCAGCCCTAATGAGACCCAAGTTCAGTAAAGGCACAGTTCTTTCTAGCAGTAATCGACTGTTTATTCCAGTTTCTCAACTTACAGCAGTACCCCCCAGAATGATGGCTCACGATGGAGGACACATCGCACAATTACATGACCTGGAACCAGTTTCTGATTGAAGTCTTACAGTTCCAGTTCCCTAGTCTAGCAGCTTAGGACTGACTTCATAGTGTGCGGAGAGGGACATTAAGACAGCAGCCCACCCTTCCCTTAATTCCTGGTCAAGCTCCTTTAAAAGAGCATCGTTTGTATTTTGATGCTGTAAAATCTGCTAAACTATGCTGCAGATCTAATCAAACACTGAATATGCCCGGGATCTCTCATGACCAAAAATGAGTAGATCAAACGTCCACACTAAAGTCTGATCCATTCCTCCTGTATTCCCCTTGTTTTTTTAATATGGTCTAAGAATGTATCTGTAGAACTTTCGTCATCAATCCTTTTCTATTAATGGGGTTTACATTTTGCCAGTCAGTCACCTTTCTCATCCTTGCGAACATATTCCCAACAACAGATACAGAAAAAATTGATTTGTCCCACACTTTGAAATATGAAAGCTGCTGTATGCATGTGCAGTGAAGGCACTGATATACTATGTACTCCTGTATGCTTCATATAGATTTTGCAGACTGTTAATCAGAGTTCTAGATAATCAGTAAGGTCATAAAAGACAGACGTGTTTAGCGTATACCTATTTGAATTTGGAGGTAGTTTGAGTAAGAACATTTCTAGTCCAATTTGCTTGACACAGTAACACCACATGATTTCTCAGGGATCTTAGCATTTCACTGGGCGCAGTGTGATGTGAATCAATTATTTAGAGGAGCATGAAATACAGAAGAACAAAATGCCAAGTACCATCAGCTTGTTGTAGAGAGGTGGTCTAAAGCACAAGAGCCAATAGCTCTGTAATAGGCCTAATACTATTTCACTATTCAGAGAGGAGTGGGTTAGAGGCACAGGTGACCAATCTGGTATCCAGCCTTGGTCCTTATGAATAAACACAGCTCAAACACAAAGCATGCAAGGTAAGGGTCTAACTGCAGTCAAAAAATTGCTTGAATTTTACGATCCAAATGGTTAATTACGTAAAACTGTTTTTATCTGATGTTACAATAAGTCTGGGAATGTAGTCAGTTACATAACTTAAAAATTGTTCTGCTTCTTGAATGTTTTAGAATAATAATCCAATATGCCATTTACAGTTAGCGTTGTCAAAGGACATCCAATCCAATTAAACCAAAACCAATTTCTCCATTAAGCAGCTGATCCTACAATTCTGTGAACATACCTCCATTTGGTAAAACCATTTCTAAAACCGGAAACTCAAGAAATGAATGAAACTAAAGACAACTAAATATTTTTTGTCAACTACTTTGGTATGCAAATGATTTTAAGGCGTTAGTATTCTTCAAGGATCCTTGTCAACTATGTATCCACCGCTACTCCCAAATGGAGTGTGTTCCGTTGGTAAAAAAACACTTCCGAAAGGTTTTCACTGCATGACAGCACTTATGACATGAGAAGAAATACTGTAAAATATCATGCACACAAATTCATGTTTTCTATCAGACCGTCACGTAAATCCTCAACACACGGCCCCCTTCTGAATTCCTGCTCCGTCCAGCACTGCCGATGAGGGTGGCACCCACCCCTGCCTCCAACTGAGGGCGAATGTAGGAGCAGGCTGCTGGAGGAGGAGGAGGAGGAGGAGGGCCGGTAGCAGGGCTGTGACCACACATCACCAGGAGGGGCTGAGGACGACCAGAGCGCTGATGAGGACCGCAGAGAAATGAGTCAGCGACAGCGGACTGAAACGAGACGCTCCCGAACCCCGCGCACCCATGCCTGAAACCAAAAACCAGCAGTCAGAGAAGCTCTTCAGGAATTTTAAATACCACTTTTCAAAAAGAGCAAAAAAGCGGGGTATTTTTTTTTTGGTCTCTATCTGTTATCTGTAATTTTCTGACAAGTCATCGTAAATCAAAGGGTAACCGTGAGTTACATAGTGCTCTCCCTATCTCTGTTATTAATGGCTTTCAACAGGATAGGCCATTAAAGTATACCAAGATGATAAGGTTTATATCACATCCGAGAGCAGATCTCTTTAGAGAAAACTGAACCGCGTTTCAATTTTGCACAACCTAGGGATTGTACTATTTTCTATGCTGCAGAGCTGTACATACAGTCAATAAGGAATTATAACCCGATGGCAGAGATGGATTGCGACGCACATGAATTTCTAAAAAGGTTGCATTTCTTTCACCCGAAAGAAGTCTATTACACATGGTTGGAGAGGGGCGAAACAAGGCCAAAAAAAATTTTCTATTTGGCTGATTGAATCGTCATGAAGGCTTTATCAGTGGACACAGAAAAGAGCAGAGAAGAATGGCAAGCGTACTTAATTTCTGGATGTGGATGGGTTCGCTGCCTACACCTTCACCACCCTCACTCAGGGCCTTGATCTGGATCAAGTAGTTGTCGTCGGGAGACAGGGTCAGCTCCATAGTGGTTTTGTTGGTCACAATATTGTTTATGTCATTATAACGGTGCCTTCTTAACAGTACCTAGAAACAGGTAATGCCAAACAGAACTCAGTCAGTCTGGCTAAACACAGTGAATTTATGAAACACACAACCTTCATATGAAATAGTTATCAAAATGACCAGTGATGAGTGATGAACAAGTAAATAAGTTGTTTATTCATCATACTATTTTGCTTTTGAGTACATTTGGGAAATGTACCTGATTGTTATCACATTATATCTAAATGTTTGCAACCCCACCAAGTAAAAAAGTTATCTACTATACAACTAAGGTTTCATTTCTCAATCGGAGCTCAATTTAAACTTTATTTTGTAGTAATATATCAATCGTAATGACTGGTAAGATTTGAAATTATTCAAAGATTAGGTGATATTTTTTTTATGATCTTCTGTGTTCAAATTAACATTATCATAGATGATATTCTTTCTACCCCAGTCTGATTTACAGCCTGGTCCTGTCTACTCTGTTCTGAGGGATTCTGAAATAAAACGAAGACACTCACGTGTTTCTGAGTGTCTAATCAATCACTCTTACTCTAAAACCAATGGATGCTATACCACTCTACCCACTGATTTATATTTTCAGGAGTCATCATTGTATCTCATTTGAAAGTTGGGTTTGGGCTTTGTATGTATGAAGAGAGCAGCCTTCTCTTCTGTTGATTTATAAAGCACTTTTGCAGAAATTCTAGCATATCTCATTTCAATTATCAATGTTAAGAGAAGGTACTACAAGAGAACGAAAGATTGGACAGCAGTAGATATGCCAAAGGAAGGTTCTAAATAAAATTATTAGTACCCAGAAGAAGTGAAATGAAAAATGTCTGCTTTTGATATAAAATTGTGTGATTGCTTGTTGAAATGTTTCAGTATGTTTTCGTTTGCATGCTTCCTCAGAAAATGGCTTCTCAATCAGTTTTCCCTGATTAAAGTTAGGTAACAAAGAGCCACATCTGCAAGCAGAAATAATAATATAATAAAAATGTGCAGGCTACTGGAAGTTCATCTAATCCCGGTACTATGAACAAAGCGCCATTTTTGTTTATTAATTTCTTTGGTGACCCCATTTGGATAGAAACCAAGCCATAGTGACATGAGACTTACGAGATAGCCAGTGACCTCTGCCTCTGTCTCCATGGCGGCGACAGGATCCCAGTGCAGAGTGAGCAGAGAGCCAATCAGGGTCCACTCTACGTTCAGAGGAGGCTGGCTTGGTGCTGAGAGGGAGAAGTGATGAGGAAATACAGAGGAAAATAAAGACTTTCATCTAACATGTCTTCATTTTATTTGTTTCCGTTCCCTCTGCATTTTGAAAATAAACTGTATATAAACCCCCCTAACCCCTGATGAGATTGAGACTTACGTGGCTTTTTGGTGGTGGCGTTGATGGGTGTAGACTGTGGCCCTGTCCCCGCAGTGTTAAAGGCACACACAGCCAGGTAATACAGTGTGTTAGCTTTCAGTCCAGTCACATTGACCGCTGAACAGTTCCCAGAGATTCTCACTTTGCCGACTGTGTCAGGCTTGGTGTCATCTTCCCAATACACCACCTGTTTACCAATGGCATAAATAAATGTATTGAGATATTGGACAGGAGCAATTAAATCCTAGCCAAGGGGACTTATATACACTCTCACAAGGGATTCCCTTCATTACGTTATTAGAACATGTTCCTCATCTTTCAAATGGTAATGCCATTTGCAGTGTACTAGGGGACCGGCTACCCAATGAATAATACATTTTTCAATATCTGGGTCCTCAAGTGCTGATAAGCCATCTTTTTTACCCCCAGGGTCATTCTACAAAGGCATGCAAAATAACCACAAAAAGGTCAAATCAGTGCATGTATAAGTTTTTTGTCTCACAATATGTTTCCTATCCCTAGTTTTTGTTCAATGCAATACAAATTACAATACAAATGTGTAATTTCAATGATTAACAGACGGTTTCTGTACTTAGACATAGACGCGCCTGGCTACAGGACTGAAGAATAGTGTTCTATTTAACACTAGACAATGTGTTTAATTACTTTCCTTGAGGGTATTAACTTTTAATTAGTGGTGCAGGTGAAGAGCTATTTGATAATGCAAATGAAATAACCCAATGCTAGTTAAGGGTCATGCACAATATTAATGTCTCTGGCTTCAACTGACATAAGTTGAGTCTATAAATAATTAAAAATGCACCCATATATTTGTGGTATGAGCAGTTACACTCATACCACAAATGTTAAGTAAATTAAGCAGTAATAATCAGTTTTGGATGCAAATTTTAAATAAAACTCTCCATAATGAAGATGATTAATGAAAAATTACAATGTGCCTAACATTTTGGACATATCATACCTGTTTGGCTACAAATGCTTATCACTTTCGGATTCATATGACCTCCAATGTGCCCACAACCTCTAAGGCTTAAGATGCATACCAACAGCTTTCCCCCTTAAAAGCTCCTCTCTCTCAAATCCTTTGCTGGTGACATGATAGCACTATTGTATCCACACAATATAGCCAGTGCCATGGCAACCAAGGGTTTTGTGCCGAGGGGCAAGGGTGAGAAGGATAGAAAGAGCACAGTGAAAAAAAATGTGACACTCTCCTTGTATTCTTAAATGGGAGGATAATAGCTTTTCTCATCAGGTTTCACATGCAGCCGGTGGTGGTCTTTAGAGCACCTGTGTCTATGCAACAATGTTACATATAAACAGGAAGAGGAGTCAACACATTTGACGCTACATAATGTGATATCATATTCACTAAAACGGTACAGCACACAGCACTCCAGGGAGCATAACTGTCAGAAAATAGTTTAATGAAAAGCTACCGATTTACATATAAACACCAGCATCAATGTGGGTTTTTTTTTTTTTTTGAGGTGGAGAGAGAGAACAGGGAGAAAATCTTACCTCATAACCAAGCACTCTTTCGGGGGTGGCAGGGAAGGCTGCCCAGATCACTTCAATTTGTGCTGCAGACACACTCCTGCCCCAAACGCTCTTAGGAGCCTCACTGGGGACTAAGGAAACAGAGCTGGTGAGAACCCCAACAGACCTATTCAACGCCATCAAGCACACTAATAGGAAGCCGAGGAAGGCAGGGAATAGACCCGTAGTTCCACTGGAGAGGTTTGGCTTGGTTTTAATGGGATCTGTGACTGACATGAGGGAAGACTATCTACACGGAAAACTCAATTAACACAGTACCTCACTGACAGCACAGTGTGGTAAGTGTCTGCTAGGATTTCCTGTAATCTACCTCAGCAATAACTAAAATCACGTTGATGTAGTCGGCTTGAGGGGGGGGTGGGGGGGGCATCCGAACCAACTTATTTCATCGTTACTATTCAAGGTCGCACCTCCGCAATAAAAAAAAAGTTAGATCCCACTGGCTGCCATTACCTTCCTCTGCTGAGAACACAGTGGCTATGGAACTGAAGGGCCCCTCCCCGCGGTTGTTGTAGGCCCCGACCTTCACATGGAACGGAGAGAAGGGGGGGATGGTGTCGTTGCGGAAGACGTACTGGGCCACCCCCGGTGTGGAGATGACCGCTCGCGTCCAGGTGACGGCGCCCAGCGGCCGGAAGGCAATGATGTAACCAAAGCCCTCGCCATTCTGCAGTTCCTCAGGCACGGGCTGGGAGCGAAACACAAAACTATAGTGATATTAAAACGCATACAGGCAAAGACACTGGCGCCCCTACCTTTGTCCTCAAACACTCGCCAAAGAGGCCCCCCCCCCCCCCCCCCCCC
>JACXGI010014157.1:0-19541 GCA_016801175.1 Esox masquinongy | reverse complement strand
GTCTATCCAGGCTAGTCTGAATACTTCCAACTTGGTGGAGCGCCACTTTCGCTCCAATTTTCTGGAGGCTTGCTTGAGTGCTCTAGTATTGTCTGTGTACCAGGGAGCAAGTTTCTTGTTGCGTATTTCTTTTGTTTTTAGTGGTGCAACCGTATCTAAAATATTTCGCAGTGTTAAGTTTAGATCCTCAATTTGATCACATTGAACACTAAAAAATAAAAATAAATTCAGCCAAAGAAAACACACTGAGTGGCATAACAATTTCATCAGATTTTGGTTTAATCTGTATTTCCTGTTTATTAATCAAAAGCAATGCCTTAAATACTAAGTAACTTATGAATTTGATCTGCAAGTGTGAATGTTTTCAGAGTGGAGAATTGAGTTTCAGAACCGATGTAAAAATGGGTTGGAGAATATTATGTCCCAGCCTATTGCCCACTACAATAACTTAATTGTGATGACAAAGTCAATATTGATCAATGTGTCAGGCTCCAGCTGCTTGGACTGTGATTCATTCTATAATGATTCAGCCTATATGTCTTTATTTACACTTGAATTGTTAACAGTGATCCCAAGCAACACCATGAAAATGTTCATAGAGCAAGCAAATTAAGTTAAAACTTCTGATCTAAATCAAATCACAAGCCCCTTATCCCTATAATTTGCCCTATTTGTGATGTAAAAAAAAAATCTTATATCATGGATTATGTTACAAATTCGGATAAAAGTGTGGTATATGTGTTTAAATTTTATTGTTACATACTGCATATCAATTGCTTGCCTATGGGGGAGGGTTGCACCAATGAGATACTTGGGTTTTCATCACATGACTTATTCCGCACAGTGTTAATGGACCACTTTGGGGCATAGAAATGAATGACAGGATCTATATGGATTCCTGAAGGTAGCTCACTATATCAGGTATTGCGTAGATTTTCACCAAAGAGCAAGCAATATAGTCACTCCGTCACTGTCAGCATGGCAATAACACAGGGCTTGAAAAAAAGAGATCGGACAAGATTAACAGTAAATCTGCATCAAACAAACTGGAGCATCAAATTACAGAGGACAGAGGAAAGCAATACACTCATAACATAGAAAAATATACTTATTACTGGAATGGAAGATTATGTATATCAGTGTGGCTCACACTTTGGCAATATTTTGTAAATCTTGGCTACCTTTTAGTAAACCTATTTTTGGAAAGCCCAACTTATTCAGTTTGGTTTGGTCATATTCACCTTATACAACTTCAATGGATCATGCTGAGCAAGCCTAGGTCAGACTTCACTCTCAGTACAACCTATCAGAAACAAGTTTTCCATGAACATGTTGGGTGATTTTCTTTTACACTGTAAACGGATAAACAATTCTTTGATCTTTTAAAAAACATTCTCCTACCTCAGCTGTTTTCATTACAATAGCTGCTGGTCTCAACTAAATACTTACACACACTGGCGAAACCACCGAAGTGGCAAGTGGTGGCTACTGCCATCCTACAAAAACCCCACTCGCCATCCCAATTGTCAGGAGTGTCTGCTATAATATATTCATATTTAATTTTATTGAATACTATTATATTTTTTCTACTTTTGTTGTTAATCTCTATGGTAACCCATTCCAATATCTTTGAGTCCCCCGTTCCCAGTAAAATGGTTGAGTCCCGGAGTCCGCCTGCTCCTGTCTCCGTGCTGCTCCCCCTTCCCTTCCAGTCAAAACACACCAGGCGTCGGTCCATGTCATGATACTCTATGCAACGGAGCAGTCAGGATCTCACTAGACTAGCCTAGCAGTAATGAAAGAAGGTACTGCTGCACATTTTTACTAAATAAACGATACAAAATGTAATCTTATAATCTTGCATTAGCAGCTGCCATTTATTATAGTTTAGATGTCTGATATCGTCTACTAGCTAATGTAATGCAATCGTCAATATTACTCGTAAAGTTCGCGAGCTAGCACATTTGCAGATAAAGTGGCTTGCCATCATTGCCATGTAATGCTTGTCCTGATAGCTAGCAAAGGGGCATTGAACAATGTTGATGTAGCTTGCCATGGATAATTAAATGATTAATTTCATCTGTGGAGAAAGTTAAGGTTTATCTAGAATCATTCTACAATAGACATCTCTGGACATAACAACAAGAAAATGTGATGTGTGGTCATGTGTTTAACAGTTGTAATTTAAATTATGTTAGTATAGTATATTAAATTGCTACGCTATAACCTCAGTAGCCTATATTTAGTGTTTGTGTATTATTTCAAGCAATATAAGGCATTCATTTTCAGGATGCATTGATTTATGCTTCTGCACGTGGCAGAATAATATAAACAATGTGTCCAAGTAAAATACTGCATCTTTTCCCTCAATTTGTAAGTTGCATAAATAATACTTAGGGAACTGCCAACACTCAGAGATTTTGCACACTCGAAAGACTCGTACCAAACTTTGAACACATAAACATCAATGCGTAGAACATGTATGATATTAGCAAGACATTACACTGTCCGTTTTCAGTAGCTGGATTTGTATAAGTAAAGTGGACATAACCAACAATAGAATGATATGCCACCCTTGAATTTCAACTTACCACCCTTCTGGCACCCCATGTAAAATTTTCTAGAAATGCCACGGCTTACATAGTCATGCAAGTTAGGTTAAGTAAAATATAGGTCTACTACTGTATGTATAATTTGAACATAGGTTTTAAGTGATTGCAGTTTGTAAACAAAATGTAGGGGGAGGTTCTAATGGCTGTTGTAGAAGGCATAGGCCCTGAGAGATCCGGCCACTATAACTACTATCTGTAAAACCAGCTGTAAACCCAGACAGTTTAAAAGGGAGAGAGAGAGACGTCTGGTGGACAGGTTTTACTGGTGGGAGGGGATGGCAAAAAAAAATAAGGAGGGCTGTCAAACATGTTTTTTTTAGCTTTGAGTAGGGTTGTATAATTTTTTATGTGTTTTGTTCCTTGTTGACTTGACCCCATTTAAGATGTTTTATAATAGAATTTCTTCAGTGTTAGCTTAAAATGTTGATCGGCTATTATTTTATTGCATTATAACACACGGACACGGCAGAAGGCTACGTATAAATGTTCTCATTGCACAACACCCATGCAGGTGGTGTAAAAGAAACATATCCGATAGAGAGGCATCCCATCTTAAAGATGCAACCACAGGCAGGGGTTGCTAATAGCTTTGTTCTGGAATCGCTGGACACTGATACACAATTTTAGTTAACAGAAATAATCCAAAATGATGCTGGTTAATTGTATACCAGTAGGCTAAGCGTTCATAAAAGTCTCAGTTTTATGGGTAGATAATGGGTAGGCTGAAACAGGAAGACACGCTTCATGAAATTAGATAAATAGTACACATTATAATCAACAACTTTAAATAGTTAAATCGTTTCAAACTTTTGACTGTCCCTGTGATGAAGGTTGATGATTTGTGTTGTTAAACAGGCAAGAATTTCAATTTGGGACAGATCATCTTCCGCAAGAGTGGACGTCACACTTTGGGACAATTCAGGGACGTAATTTAAAAAAGTCTCAATTCCTGGATGCATTTTCTGTTTGCAGAGATTAACGTATTTAGTATATTTTATTGTGGTGATGAAAACACAGCTGGTCATTGGTAGGCATTTATGTGTTCCTTATGGGTTGTGTGGTGCATTAAAACCTGGAAATCTATTTTATATAATTATCAATATACTATAATATACAATTTCTCTCAAAGCTGATCATTTTCAGTAGCTGGCTCTGATTTTACCTTACTGACAGAAGAGTGAGCTTGGCCATGGTAGTTGGCAAACCTGTGGAGATATTTTAAATACTATTTAACAAGCCAGGGTTTCTAACATTTTCTGATATTCACAGGGACTGCTATGCAAGCTACAAGTTGAAGTGGTAAAGTCGATTTCCAAATGAGTCCCACCCAAATGAGTAAACTGTAAATACGAACTCATCAAATCTAACAAAACAGGCCATAATATATGCCATTATCACGCTTCATAATTTACAAAAAAACTAATTTTGCCCAAACAAAGCTCTTCTGTTCCCAGACCCTTCACATTTTCCTGTACCAAGTCCACTAAAGCATGAAATGAGAACTGAAACCATGTCATCCTCAAGGAGCTGCTAGGCAACCACATATTCTCTCAGCTTGAACCACTATCTATCCAGGGTACACTGTCACATACATATGGTAGACAACTCAAACTGGAAGAAATAGGAAGACACGGACAGGAGAAATAATGGTGCCTGAGCTGATGTTTGAGTAGGCGGACGTTTTGACATTGTTCGTGAATGTTTTCTCATCAGCGAGAAACCAAACCTTACATTATCCTGCAGTAGGGGGCAGTGGAGTACCTGTTTTGAAAATACACCGGGAAAAAAGTTGCTTAAGGTGCTTGGATCTCTTTATGTCGCTGTTTTTCTTAGAATATGCAATTCGTCAAAACTTTTCATTCTTTCCTGTATACATTTATTTTATCAGTAAAATTGATTGAGAATGTTTTCTCTTCTGCAACGCCAACCTGAAGAACTGCAAGAGAGGTGAGAATGTAGCTGAATCACAGTCTGCCAGTACCAAGTAAGTGAATAGATATGTTTGAATTTTGAAACCTCAGCACCTTGCGGATCTGTGTTACTTTTAGGCTTGTGGGGGCCGTATGAGAGGACCCCTGTCCCCCAACTCAGACTGGATTTAGCACAAGCAACCTAATATTACTGGTATGTAGATTGAAGGGTAGCACACATAGTCTAATTGAATTGATGTCTGTGACTAAGAACAAATGGACAACTGCTGATGCAAAACCAAATGTCAAATGAACACCTTATATACTCAGCCAAACTAACTAAAATCAACCTACATCCGCACTCCTATTCAAAAATACACCCCAATAAAAACAAGTTCAAATCCCTTAAAATAGCCACTCGATAACAATATTTCCATTTGAAGGGAAAAGGATGGTAATGTCATTTAATATATCTCTGGCCGTGATCCGGAGCATATTGCCTTAATAAAGCTTGTATAATGAATGAGGGTGTGCTGTAAACAGGGACGGTTGGGTTAGGAGTGCTACTGCTCTTGAGCTGTTCCAGGACGTAATTGCCTGCTCTCTGGGCGGATGGGTCCATAATGAAGGAATAACTCATGTCTCAGACGGAGAAGACATGCCAGTCAGGAGACAGCCGTGTGTGTGTTCCTTCTTTCCTCTTTGCCTACCTGCATGTGTGTGTGTGCGTGTGTGTGTGTGTGTGTGTGTGAGAGAGAGAGAGTGAGAGAGAGAGACCTTTAAAGCAGGCAGTGGGTGAGCATGTTTTTTTCCTTGTCATCAAACATCCGTGTATTCCTATCTACACATCCTTTGGTAGCGTCTGATCACCACTCGGTGTCATCAAGTAATTGGCAAACAGGTCGGATTTTGCAGCTGCAGGTAGAGATTGTGCTACAGGACTGATAGCTGCTGTCCTTGTCTTATCTCTTACCCATCCATTAACATTGCTGAATCATTTGGAGGGCATCACTGGCTCGCGTCTTGTCACCTAACGTAGGCTACTACACGTGTAGGGATGTTGTACAGAGTATGTGTTGACTAACTGTCAAGAAGTACTGCATCATTATCAGACATACTATATTAGTCCTATACTTCTTTACTGCCGGTTGTTTTCCCAAACATATTGCTATCTAACTATCCTCTCTCCAGAGTATTTCATTGAGTTTTGTGGACGATCAGGGGTTGATCGGCAGGAGACAGACGCTCAGTCCTGTTACGAGTCCTGTTACGAGGTCACATCCTTTGTCTGTGGAGCTGTATAACTGTACAACTTTGTATCATAGGGAGAAAAAGAAGACATTAAACCTGAGTTAAGAAATCTGACTAGTGTGTTGTATCAGGTGGGAGGACATAGAAGCCTGATTCTGCATATAGGAAATGGGTAAGTTTTAATTATTTAACATTAATTAGTTGGTTGGTTTGTTCGTGTTAGGATGGATTGTATGTTAGAGTTAGTTGTTCTTCATTCTGTCATTCATTTATTAACAAAGCTAGAAAAAGAATATTTTCTTTAACCAATCTTACCTGTCAAACATTATTTTCCTCCTAGTAAAACACAAAACTGTAATTTGAGCTTGTCAGCTGGAACTCAAGAAATTCAACATTAACTCAGTAAGATTTATTCAGAATTATTACCAACCTGTTCAACATTTACTCAGTAAGATAAATATTCTTATTATAGACTTATTCCTCCAGTGATTCATCATAGCTATGTATTTGAGTTTCCGATCTGATTCACAAAACCAAATAATAAATTAGGCTGTTCGCATCATTAACTAAGTACTATAACCAAAATTATATTAATTCTTACCGTGCAATATCAAGGCATTTTCTTGTGAATGATTATTTATTTCTGGTACTACATTTCAGATCATTCCTATTTCAACACCACAATATACTGCATTGCAACTAGAGGTTTATGCACTTTCTAATGTTTTAAGAAAGATTAACTGTCTAATATTGTCTAGAAGTAATTAATATGCTCTTTGCTATCACTGTACAGGGGGTGAACAAATTAACAGAAACACCTAACAATATATTAATATGCAGGACTTCATACGAATTAGGGCCACCCTTTCCCTTCAGAATACCTCCAATCCTGCTTCAAATACTATCATACATCCTGAACTGTGTATAGTGGAATATTGCACCATTCTTCAAGAAGAAAAGTTTCCAGTTATATGAGGGATGAATAAGGTGAAATCTACTTCACACTGCGCTCCAGAACGTCCCATAAAAGTTCAATGATGTTGATGTTGAGATTGGGAAGCGATGGAAGGCATTTTACATCATCCTGGTATTAATTAAACCCCTCTTGAATTCGTTTAGCAGTGTGTATGTGGGCATTATCATCCTGGAATACTGGAACATCATGAGGGAACAGTGTTTGTCCCATAGGGTTCACATGTCCTGTAAAATTACCTCATATTCCTTGGCTGTTATATTACCATGCAGAGTAATGATCGTACCAAATGAGTCCCACGAGATGGCTGCCCAAACCATTACAGATCCCCACCATGTTTAACAGTTGACACCAGATGGGTTGAAGGCATTCTTAGGTTTTCTCTAAACGTGAACCCGTCCAGATGTAGAAAATAGAGTTGAAGATGACTCATCAGACACAATTTTTTTTTCTCCATCGCTCAGGGGTCCAGGTTTTGTGCTCCTTACACCAAGTTGTGTGTTCGTGTGTTGGCTTTGGAATACAAGCATTTTCCCAAAAGGCAGCCCTGACATAAATTCCAGCTTTGTGAAGCTCACAGAGTACAGTATTTTCGTGACTGGGTTGCAGTGCTGATGATTCAATTCTGTGGTAACTTCCGAGGCTGAACCTTTGATGCATTGAGCAGGTATCCTGTTAAGTGTCTGTCTATCTCAGTCAGTCAGCTTCAAACTGAAAACTCAAATTTATATTTATAAGCACTAATTGTTAGACCTCTTTTGTATCTGACATCAATTTCCAAGGATCTACCTATTACTCATTTGAATCAAAAAAATAAACACAATTTTTAACACCATTAGTCTTAAGTTCCACGTTCTGAGCAGTTACTGCCTTTTGCTTGGTAGTGCAGAAAACCTTTTACATGAGTACACCGGCCACCACACACAGTTTATCAGACTGAATGACATTTTATCACCTATAACATATTTATGATAGGTGATAGTTTCAGCAAAAATCACAGCACTCTGTTTCAGAAATTCATCTGTAAATTGGAATTCATTTGTCTAGGGCAACTGAGGCATGTTAAATGATTTTTTTAATGAATACTGTGTTTGTATCTTGTGACTGTATTCTCATTTAGTGATTAAGTTTTGCTTTTTGATTGTATCTTGTACGTTGTGTATTGTATACTTGGATTGTTTATGCGTCTGGTTTCAGGATGACTCCTGCAGAAATAAAGTTTAAATCATTATCTGAATGGACTATTTGTCTTTTGTAATTAGTAGGAGGGTGGAAATGCACGCTGCCACAATTATTCTAGCTTGCTTCTCTACTTGATTTGATACAGCCAGACATGTAAGACGGCATAATAAACAACACAAAACCTAGAGGTTTGTTTAACTACTGGGAGGCACTGTTTTTTTTTTGTGGTTTAATATCTCCTCTGCTCTCGACTTGGTACCCAACATCAGTCTGTCTAACTTACACTGCCCCTTCCCTGCCTGCACTCCAGTATGGAAAAACCAAATAATGACTTGTTTCCATTATTTGTTTATTATTTCAGCATGCCATCTGACTTCAAATGAACTGTCTTGGCTACATCCAAACAAGAACAGAAGGTAGCTACAGTAGTTGCCATGTTGCTGCTTTATACTTTTTTTTGTAAACTGGCTGACAAATAACATCATAACAAATTCCATTAACATGACATGGCTAGGCAGAATAGTTGTATTCTGCCTAGCCATGTCACAAAATACAGTATAGGGCATGTATAGGCTTATAATTCAGTTAAGTTGGTTAGTAATTTCTTACTCTTGTTCATCCACAACCCAATTACCTGTTCATTGTTAGTGGAAAACACTCTGAACCATCCCCAGATGTCAAAACCTCCATATAATATGAATCATAGTCCAAAGATATGTAATTTAACTTTTAGTATAGTTCACAAAATCAGTTACAGACGTTTTATGATGTGCTATGGGTTACCCGACGTTGCATCATCACGGTTGCATTGCAGATGATGTTCAAATGGAGGCAGAAAGAGGAAAGAGAGAAACACTGAGAGAGAGACAGAATAAGATATACAGAGAAAGATTAAAGAAAATCGGAGGGCTGAAGTTTGGCCACCGATTGCTCAGACTTTGTAGTCTACTTTACTGACAAAATAGCTGAGGGGATGAGCACAGGGCCAAGCTAAACTTTTGGGATTGTTGTCTGGCGCACATTTCCCCCAAAAAAATTTTTGAAGGAAAAGCTGTGACTGTAAGCGACAGTTTGCTGCTAAATAAAACTAACCGTGACTCAATTCTCAGGGTGCAACTGACAGAGACATAGAAACACACTCTCACAAACACCCAACAGCATAGAAACTGTTTTCCTAGAAAGGGGGACACATACAAGGAATTTAAAAGCTTAGATGGAAAGCAATGGACTCAAATAAAACAGGGGTTTAAAGGGAAAATCCACCGCTAGACAGTGTTCAGGGTGTTTTTTCAGTCTTTAAAATTATGCACCACACAGTATACTTCACATTTTGCAGTGGGAGAGTTTAACCAATGACTTTATTTGTTAAAAAAGCTTTCATTCAGATCTAAAACTGAACGTTTTGTAGCAATTGTTGTGGCCTTAGTGTTTCGCTGATGGCTCAATCACACTAGTGGAGGGTAGATATGGATGTCGTTTGTTCAATACAGCAGCTGGTCTTAACAAATGTTCCTATTGGCCACGACACAGCACACCGTCAAGGCAGCCTTACAGCGGCTGAAGAAAAAGAATGTCCCTGAGTGGCGTAGTCAGAGCCCCGACCTAAATCCCATAGAGAATCTGTGGAATGGTCTGAAGAGTGCAGTCCATAAGCAGTCACCATGCAATTTGACTGAGCTTGAGCAATTCTGCTAGGAAGAATGGGCAAATATTGCACAGCGAAGGTGTGCAAAGTTAGTACAGATGTATTCAAAGAGACTCATGGCTGTAATTCAAGCAAAAGGTGGTTCCACCAAGTATGAACTCAGGGGGGTGTTCACTTATCCAAATAGGGTATTTTGCTGATTTCATTTTAATTAATTTTCAGAATTTTACAGATTTCTTTTTAGTTGGATATTGTGGGTTCTAGGTACTGCTTAAATTTAAAAAAAAGTTGGATTGTATGTGTTTTCATTTCAGGCTGTAAGGCAACAAAAGGTGAACATTTTGAAAGGGGGTGGTGACTTACTATCCTCAGTATATGTGTGGATGACAATCAAATAGTAGTATGAGGACACATTAGGTCTGGACACCGCCCATTACTATTGGATACTGGAAATTCTGATGCACGGACCTAAGGCTGTGTCCCTCAGGGGTGTGTCCTCAGACCTCTGCTGTACTCCCTATTCACCTACTGCATGACTACGTGGCTGCGCATGACACCAACCGTTATCGAGTTAAGCTGACAGGCAGGACGTAAGCAAACTGGCATCATGATACCAGGACAAACCTCTTCCTCAATGTCAGCAAAACAAATGAGATGAGTGATGACTAAAGAAATGACTCCGATGATCAACGGGTGTAAACTGGCGACTACACTGGCTACTGCACGCAAGTGTACCTGTAAAAGACATATTAACAACGTGTGTTAAACCGTATCTAACTATGATTAAAATTGGATTCAGGTTGACCAACGTCTTTACTGTAAACTCGACTCCCAATCAGACAGCAGACCTAAACAGTATGTAACCTTAAGAGGTGTGAATTAAAGTTGGTCAGAGCAACACATTCCAGACTGCATTGTGGAACACATACAGCAGCACCTCTGATCACAGAACTATCAGAACGGAGACTGGCAGGAATTCCTGAGGCAACACAAAAAAAACATTGGTACTTGTGTATACAAAGTGTAGCTATAAAGTGTAAAATATATGCTGAAATATATAACAGCACTTAGCATTTTCTTACTCCACCTCAAAATGTATAATTGGGCTAGCTAGGATAATTGGGCCAGGTTAAAATGTATTCTATTCCCTGATCGCATTCCATGATTTGATAGACCAGTAGTCCACGGGGTTTTAACTCAACCAAAATCATGGGACCTTCACTGACCATTTTTCAGTCTTTATTTCAGTGAATCAATTAAGGTCACTGATTAGTTATGAAATCCCTTTACCTGGACAATTACGTCTAAATTAGGAATGTCACTTACCTGGAGAATATAACTGAGTACTTTAACTTTGTACTTTTTACACCTCTGTTTTTAGTGTAGAGTATCATGTGGGAGGTGAGACATTCTAACCACATCATATAGAAACCAGTAAGAAAAAGCAGAGATTGAACCCATTTATATCCATTGGCCTGTCTATTCCAGCTAACATTCTCAGAGTGGGGGTCACATCTGGGTGTGATAATGAGAACTGAAGGGAGGCCTATTCGCTAAGGGACGACAGATCAAGATTAATAACCTTTGCATATAGTTCACATTGAAAACACAAATTACCATAGAGATCATGCATCCATTTTAGTTCCAAGCAAAGTTCCCATCGGAGAACTGTTTTCAGAGACCCAACATGGAGATCCCAACGCCTGTGTTGTCCTAGAATATGGTTGTGGGCTTTTGCACAGGCATTTACATCAGTTACCTGATGACATGTCACATAATTTATTATCTTCAACAAGACTCTAAAATTTGTAATTTTGGTTAGACAGCTGGCAAGGCATGAATTTCAGTGGAACCATTATGAACAAAGTTATATAAGGATTAGTTTCAGTGGAGCCAACATTACAAAAGGTACATGGGGACCTGCATTTATTCTACCAAAGACAGCCCCTTTGGTGATCCCCGTGAGCTCATTGTTGCTGTATTAGTTTTTATTAACAATGCAACAGTTTGCACTAATTAGGAACTGGAGGAGTTGCTTGCTGTGCTGCGTACATAGTAACAAACAGCACCCTTTTACCTTTTTAGTGCACTTCTTTTCACCTTGGTGGTACTGTCTAAAGTGTTTCACTAGGTAATAGGGTGTCTTTGGGATGCACACTCCAGGGGGCCAAGCCAGCTGGACAGTTGAAATGTAACTGCTCTGTTGCAGCCTGAAGGAAACCTGTTATAAAGATCTATTGGGGCTGAGAGAGTATTTCTCCCTAGATGAGATGAGTTCACTATTGATTTACCATCATTCCCCAGATCAAGGACAAGGCACGCAGTAGACGGTTAAAAAAATTGACATCCCTGCAGTATCACCTTCCAGCCAACCACCAGCATTCCTCTCCACACCACAGCAGAAACATTTTAGGACATTCTTCATGACGGACTGTCGCTCCCCGAGGAGCACTACAGGACTTTAATCAAATGTTATCTAGCACACTGCATTCTGGGGGATTTAGAGGTTGGTGGCATAGAGATGGATGGACATCAGTGAATTTCCAGTCCAAAGCGTTAAACACTGTCCGTTAATCTGATCTGGAACCCTCATACAAGCGACACCCAGGTGGGACCTACAGATAGAAGATCTCTGGACACTCCACTTCCACACTCAAATAAAGCTTTAGGATAAACAAATACAGTAACAAATATGATATCAATCCATCCAAGTAGCACGATGGCTACCTAGGCAGTGTGCTACCCACATCTATGTCCACTAGCCTAGGACACTTATACAACATTGCTTTGTCCGCGTGGTTATAATATACCACATGCAGGATAGGCTTCTGGAACCTCACATTTTATAACATTATCATCAATGCCACGCTAGCTAGCTGCTATTTAGGTAGCTCCTAAGGCTAAATATAGCAAGCTCTGTCAGTGCCGCAACACTTGTCTAGGACACGTCCACAAAAAGTGTTGTTTGTTACGTTATCTAGAGTTGCTTCTGCTACCCTCCTTGGCTACAAGATGTTGCGGAACACTGTTCCACTGTTGCATTATGAATTGCTTTTCTAATATTCAAAGCTGATTGCATCGGCCTTGCTTCCTCCATTAGAACTTATTTAGACCTCAGAAGATGTGTAGATTGCCCTTATTCCAATACAATACACATAAAGTGGAGAGGTTGTTAAAATATCATGCACACAATACAAATACACACATCACAGAACTCATCAGATTTTCAGATTATTATGGTGGAGTGTTTGGTGGTTGATTGTTTTCATGCTTCTACATCAAGTAATGCCATTAGTATGCTATCCGCTCCTCCAATGTTACATTGGTTGAAACTAGTGGGACACTCAACACAAACTCCACCTTTAAGTATCAGACAAACAATTGTCCTGTGTATTACTGATGAAGGAGATGTGCATAGTGTAGGAAATATGGTGCCACTTGAGACAAAGCCAAAACAGGTAATCCAATTTATGGCCTATAATGCGCCTTGTACTAACGTAAATTGACGGAGAAAACTTCAAACTTGTAATAACTGAAGTTGAAAGAGAATGTATGTGCTTGTCACCCCAGGAGGCGTCAGCTCTGAGCTCTGTTCAGGCACCGCATGTTCTCATTAGAAACGCTATGAGACCATTCTCTTGGTGCTGGGATTTCCAGAGCCGCTTCTGTGCTTCTGTTTGAACCGGCACAAACAATTCTCCACAAGCCCACAGGGTCCTCCTCGGCTCCTTTAAAGATGGGAGGGGGGGCTTAAAATGAATGGAATTAGTTCAAATGGCACCAGCCTGCCCGGAAATTTCATTGGCTACCCTTGGTGACCTCTATTTTGATTGGCTGGAAGATGAAAGGGACCATTTCAGTGTACCACACAGCAGCATAAAGAAGACCATGGATAACAGTACCTGGAGGGACCACGGGCTAACACGCTTCAGGGCGTATTATACACATGGAATCAACTTGGTCACCTTTCTCCTTTGTGGGTTGAAGACAAACTGCGACTAAAGTAGCCTATAGATCTGAGACAGCCATTCTGTTGAATAATACATATCTGTGTGAAAATCAACAAAACGAAGACAGAAAATCTTTGTATAGCCTGGAGCACATTTCATGTCCAACTGGAACCTATACTGGGGCAGACAAAGCATTTAGTCAGCAGTATCTGATATTTAAACATATGCATAAACACATCATCTGGGAAATATAAAATCAGGTAACAAAGATCAGAGCTGTGAGCAGAGAAGGTGAAGAGGAAGGTTACATGCTTGAGGTAGCAACCCCTTCTACAGTTCTAAAACAGTTGCATCTATCAAAAGCCGGGGGGAGAAAGAAGTGACAAATCCTAGTTCCATCCTTCAGTTAGACAAGACCTAATGTGAACCACAAATAACAGAGAGATGATAGAGAGTTGCGGTTTTCCCCCATTTATATTATTTATTCTCTCTCTTTCTTCCCCCATATGCACACCAGACAGTAGGTTTCTGTGAAGTATTTTATGTCAGCCTGATGATTTGAGACAAGTTTGTACTGTACCTTTCGATCGAGTGAATCTGTAACAGCTGCCGTATGATGACTTAATTTCACTTTATATTTTTACTGACACGTGTTGAAAAACACCCTAATGTAAATGAATGGGGAAAAAGCATTAATGAACATAAAGTTACTAAAAATGACCACATAGTTCAAACATCAAACATGACTCTATTTCCTGTTTAGATGTTGCCAGTCTTTTCTAAGAAATATCTGCACCAGTAACAAAGTCACCAAGACCTAGTACAGTGAAACCTTTCTTTTCCAATCAGTAGAATTTCCTAAAGCATCTCCACACTTCCGTTGCCAAAATATATGTATGTATATGTACACTGATGAGCCAAAACATTATGACCACCTGCCTAATATGCTATTGGTCCTCCGCACCAACCCAGGCATGGACTCTACAGGACCCCTGAAGGTGTCCTGGGGTATCTGGCACTAAGACATTAGCAGCAGATCCTTCAAGTCTTGTAAGTTGTGAGGTGGATCGGACTTGTTGGTCCAGCACATCCCACAGATGCTTAATCGGATTGAGATCAGGGGAATCTGGAGGCCAGGGCAACACCTTAGAACACTTCATCATGTTCCTCAAACCGTCACTGAACAACGTGTGCTGTGTGGCAGGGCGCATTATCCTGCTGAAAGAGGCCAGTGCCATCAGGGAATACCACTGCCATGACAGGGTGTACCTGGTCTGCAACAATGTTTAGGTAGGTGGCATGTTCACATGAATGCCCAGACCCAGTGTTTCCAAGCAGAACATTGCCCAAAGCATCACACTCCCTCCACAGGCTTGTCTTCTTCCTGCAGTGCATCCTGGCGCCATCATGTCCCCAGGTAAACGGCGCATACGTACACAGTCGTCCACGTGTAAAAGAAAACGGTACTCATCGGACCAGACTTCCTTCCACTGCTCCAAGGTCCAGTTACGATGCTCGCATGCTCATTGTAAGCGCTTTCGACGGTGGACAGGGGTCCTCATGGGCACTCTGACTGGTCTGCGGTTACGCAGCCCCATACGCAGCAGGGTGTGATGCATTGTGTGTTGTGACACATTCCTCCTGTTACCATGATTAACATTTTCTGTGACTTGTGCCACAGTTGACTTTCTGTCAGTTTGGACCAAACTGACAGAAAGTGAATGCCAACGAAGCCGTGAGGGCAATCGATGAGCCTTGGGCGCCCAACACCCTGTCGCCGGTTTGTGGTTTGTCCCTCCTCGGACCACTGTCGGTAGGTACCCAGCACTGCTGACCGGGAGCACCCCATAAGCCTTGCCATTTCAGAGATGCTCTGGCCCAGTCGACTGGCCATAACAATATAGCACCATTTGTCAAAGTTGCTCAGGTCTTTACGCCTGCCCATTTCTCCTGAATCCAACGCATTGAATAAAAGAATTGACTGTTCGCTTACCATCTAATCTACCCAGACCTTGACATGTGCCGTTGTTAGGAGATGATCAACGTTACTCGCTTTACTTGTGAGTGGTCATAAAGTTTTGGCTCATCAGTGTATATATCAAAAGTTTGGACACACCCACTCATTCAAAGGGGATTTCTGCCTTTTTACTATTTTCCACATTCCAATTGTGAAGACTTTAAAACTATGAAATAACACATACGGAATCATGAAGTAACCAAAAAAGTGTTGAACCAATCAAAACTCATTAATATTTTAGATTCTTCAAACTATCCACCCTTTGCCTTGATGACAGCTTTGCACACTGTGATGGTAATAGAAGTTTTTGGCCCCAAAGCTAAGCGCTATGATTGGCCCAAGCTCAACACTGCACATCATCCTGAGAACAGCATCCCTTATGTGACACATGGTGCAGCATCATGCAGTGGGGATGCTTCTTTGCATTAGGACCTGAAGAGCTTGTGAAGACAGAGAGCAAAATTGATGCAGCAAAGTACAGAGAAATCCTGGAAGAAATTCTGCTGAGGTCCGCAAGACACCTGGGACTTGGTAGAAGATTTATCGTCCAGCAGGACAATGACCCCAAAAATACAGCCAGAGGCACGCTGAAGGTCCTGGAGTGGCCCAGTCAAAGACCGGTCCTGAATCCAATTAAGAATATGTGGAAATAGGGTCCCCACACAACTTGACAAAGCTTGAGAACTTCTGCATAGAAGAATGGGCAAACTGCTGTGTCCCGATGTGCTAAGCTGTTAGAGACGTATCCAAATATGGCAAGGAACTGCTGCCAAAGGAGAATCTACAAAATATTGACTGAAGGGGGTGAATACTTATGCAATCAAGTATTTCCTGTTTTATATTTGTAATTCATTTAGAACAATTTGTAAATTTTATTTTTCACTTGGACATTACTATGTACTTTTTTGCGTTGATTAGTGGCAAAAACACCTAATTAAATCCATTTTGACTTCATGTTGTAAAAGAATGAAGTGTGGAAACTCAAAGGGGGTGAATACCTTTGAGAGGCACTGTATGTATGGTCTCAGTTTTCCATCCTAAACATTCTATGCATACTATGTCAGAATCCTACATGCGTCCCATTGTACATCTCCACTCTCTTCCTCAATCTCTCAGTCATGATTTGCTCTCTTCTTAGCCCCCTAATCCCTACTCCTCTCTCTCATCTATTGAGGGCGGATGACATTTGAATGTTCATTCATACGTGGGGGAGGAGAGGTGAGACAGGAGGCAGGCTGACTGGAAGGTGCTCCAGGTAAGATTATGGAAGGCGAAAAACGACTATGGTCTCACTCCTAACGTACTTCCTTTTAATTTATTTATAAATCAATATGGAACAACCTTGCTGGCCGCAGGGAGACATTTTCCACAATTAATCTGCTGTGATGTGGTCGTGTTCTAAGAGGTCTAATGGCCTGGAGGCGAGACGGAAAGTTTCTTAAAAAGGAAGTGACAAGTGACTACTCAATTAAGCTTAGGGTCCACATACGTTGTAAGGTGAGGGTTTAATTATGTAATTAATATGGGGTTCCAATCCTCTCCCCAGTCTCGTCCAGCTCCACTTCATACTTCACTAGAGCCTAGAGATCCTCATTTTGCTTGTTGACAAATCGCCCATGTATCAGAAAAATTAAATTAATCCCAAAATGTTGTCCGGCCTTACCCGTTCCTGCTCCACAAGTCCACACTCAGAGTCCTTTTAGTACATACTGGATACTGGCAATGCCAACTGTACTTGGTGGTCCTGATTTATAAGGCAGCAGGTAAAAGCAACTGGAAAAATATCAATAGCAAGATGCAGTATCACAACATTTTAAGCAGTGGAGTATAATTATGGGGATAACAGTGACTACGAGTTGCAAGGGCAAAAATTACGTGTTTTGTTTCCCCTCAGTAGAATTTAATTTTAGTAACAATTGTAAGTCTGTAATCTCCTGTCGAGAGGTGCCCTTGATCCAGGATTAGAAAGGTTGGAAGCTTAACTGTTAAATCTTAAAGAAATCTCGCCAAAAAATGTTGCTAGCAGTTGCCTCTGAAAAGTGTATAATCTGGGTTACAGTGGGTGACCAATTAGTGATGCTTTTAGAGAAGTATGAATTCTTTCCAAAGTCGCTGTACATGCTCAATGCTGCTGGCTGATTGGGTAGAGCCAGAGAGACAGAAAAAGAAACGGAAAGTCTCGACCACTAACACAAACACAAACATATTTATAACAGATCTGAGGACGTCATGCCCTCTGGGCATCTTGACACCAGACCATTGATTGTCTTTCCACTACATTTCATAAAACTCACCTTTTCTACTGACCTAACCTTCACTATAGGCAGTTTTCCTACTAATCTTACTGAAACCACACTATGTCTCTGATCACTAATTTGTTTCACTTCATTGCTCTTTCATTCCTTCCCACTCAGCTCCCATCCAGACAGTCACACAATTTGCAGGGTGCCTGGTGTTAAACCCATTTTTGTTTTTCCATGTCCCTATTCCGCCACATACTCCACTGGCTTCAGTTTAAAGATTGGATCAACCACAAGACCATGATGCTTGCCACCAAAGCAGCCCCTGATCCAACCATCTGCCTATGCTCAAACCACATTTTGTTTTGCCATGTCTTGGCTGTCCCACCCCCAGGGCAGCTCCCACTCAGCCCAGTCCAAGATCGTCTCTGTCCTGGCACCCAAATTGTGGAACCAGCTGAGTCCCTGCCACAAAATCTGAAACCATACCTCCACGAAAAATATCTTAAATTGCTAAAAGCCTCATCCCACTGCCTTACACATTACTTTTCCTACTAGTATAGATGTTCCTGATGAATTTTTGGTTTAGGGGAAAGGGCACTAGATAAGATAGTGACATGCTGTCATCTCACCTAGCTATCTTAAGATGAATGCACTAATTGTAAGTTGGTCTGTATAAGATGGGTCTGCTAAATTACTAAAATGAAAAACAGGAGGTTGAATGTTTGTTCAAGTATGAGACGGGCCAATAATAGGCATTTCCACTCATTTTTGGAGACGCAATCTACCTCTGCTGAGCCTCGTTTTTACAATGTCAAACTTCTTGGTGGGGTTAGCCTGTCTATTCTTCAAAGTGAATAGAGAATCTAAAGAATTTAGATGAGTGCATAAAGCGTTGGCAGTCACAGTTCTGGAATTGTCAGTCTAAAAAGGAGTTGTCAAGCCAAGAGTTAGCCTGAAGCTCATTGCTATATCCAATTATTTTTGACACTGTTGGAGAAGTCAAAGAATAACTTTTACATAATTCAGAAGCTCATTTCTTTGTACTGCTGTAGAGGTTTAAAATACGACGGTAAGACATGTTGTGTATAACTCATAAAGTAATAGGGGTCAAGCACATTGTTTGGGCAATCGGTAATTACACTGGACTAAAAGCAAGCCCGCAGGATATCACAGTGACTACTGTATTCAATACAGTACAAATGTTGTCTTGCATTAGACCTTGCTAAATTGCCTGTTGAGCAAATGAATCATTTTTCATTTTCTTTCATGAAATCCTTTCATGAAATTTCTTTCATGAAAGGAGAAATTAAAATAATATTTTCTGTAATCTTTCATTATGCCCCAGTAAATATGTTGTTAAGCAACAAAGCCTACCGGACAGCAGATGCATTTATGTTTTTTGGGACATTTCAGAATCATCCTGTAACCTAAACCTTCGTTTCGCAAGGTCACTCATTCAAATCTTGTTATGCTTGCTTGGAGATCTTGAGGCATTACAGACATGAACACGATTTCTCCCCCTTTTTTTATGTAATTTCACCATGGGTAGGGTAGCATGCGACCTATAATGTGAACAATTCAATTGAAAAACAAACTGAAATCTTCAAGGGGGAAAAATGAAAAATAAAAACCTTACAATAACCTGGTTGCATAAGTGTGCACACCCTCTTATAACTGGGGATGTGGCTGTGTTCAGAATTAACCAATCACATTCAAACTCATGTTAAATAGAAGTCATTACACACCTGCCATCATTTA